>JAQPPZ010014087.1:7500-70876 GCA_028583015.1 Wollemia nobilis
CTCACAAACCCTAGTCCAAGCAAGTATCAACCAACTCAAATTTTTCCAACAATGCTCAACCACAAATCTCACATAACAATGATACTCATGTTGTTCTCTAACTCAAGTTCAAGTTATTTTTACAATCAATGGGCTTCAACAACAATGCTTATAAAATATTCTTCACATAACAATAATACTCATGTTCTTCTCAAACCCTATCTTAGGTTTTTCACACAACTAATGGCTTCAAGAAAAATGCTTATAAACCAAGGTTTAAACACAACTCTCAAACCAGAAAATCTTGACGCATTCAACCAACCACTTTCAAAAAGGAATCCACAATTAATCATTTTCTCTCCAATGATATTTCAGAAATCAACCACAATAAACAAAGTCAATGGAGAATATTGCTCATACCTTTTGATGTCTTATTAGTTGTCCACTAAATCTGCCGCACTCAACAAAATTTATTTTTCAACTTTCAATTAGGGTTAGGGATCATGATTAATAACACAACAATAATATCCAAATAACACCTTATTACTCGTACTCAATAAAATGCATCATGTCCCCTCATGAAAGAATTAATCTTCTTTGAAAAAGAACAAAGCAACCTTCACTTTTGAACCTCTTTACAAAATCAGAAATATCTCTTTACACACACCTTATTTCTCCCTCTAAGCAAGTTAATCAAATAACCCTTAAAATAAGCTTTCCAACTATATATAATATGATATACTTCCAAAAAACAAATCACCAAAAATATCTCTTTTTCTTAAGGTGCATCATGACCCTTATTTCTCCTAGGGCACCTTTAGAAAAATAAAATATTAAAGAATATTAACTTGCCTTTGTCCCTAATGGGATTCGATCCCTTGATGCCTCCTCACTCAATTCCTTAAATGTGAACAAGTCGTCGTTGGGCCACACGCCCTCACGTGTTCAAAGGGGCACGAACCAAAACAAATACCTCAATATTCTGCACCCTTCAAAAACTCAAAAACTCTTCAAGCATTTCAACACAGCAAGCATCCTCAATGAGACTTGATCGCAGGACCTCCTGCTTCTTACACAACGCACAAACCACTAGGCCAAAGGTGCCTATGCGTTTGGTTATCCTTCGTGAATGATTCTTCAATAGACCTGAATTTCGTAAACCTTTCACACGCCTCTTTACACACGCTTCAACACTCAAGATCTTTTCACATTACATTATCAATATGAATGCATTCGAAAATCGAGGACCAGTATTTATCAAAACTTTTGGTGGCATATATATATATATGCCTTTCCTCCTTTCTTTAGATGTCGGTGCTATTATTTTTAATATATGCCTTTCCTCCTTTCTTTAGACGTCAGCGCTATTATTTTTAATATATGCCTTTCCTCCTTTCTTTAGACGTCGGCGCTATAATTTTATTATTAATTTTAAAATTTAAATTTTAAATAATTTAAATTTTAAACTAAATATTTAAAATTAAATATCTTCATCATCGGGGCACCTTTTTCAATGAAACAAAAAGCCAACCCGGGTTTTAAGAAAAACCCATTTCAAATATGCCATCCATGGTTTTAAATAAAATCTTTTATTTTGCCTGCCTTGGTTTTCACAAAAAAACTGTATATATCCATGCTCTCCAAAATATCATAAATGATTATTTATGAAGTGTTGTTACCACCAAAACTTAAATGTGATCCATATGACATCAATGATCCATGTGACATCAATGAAAACATAAAATAACTCAAATTGAGAACATAAACTAATTTTTCATGCAGGCTAGGTTGGTTTAGTAGTTTTGGTGAGTCAAAGTTTATATTTTGGGGTGTTAGGTTCCTCCTATTGACTATCAAACTATGCAAAAATAGATTTCTATCAAAGGATTAGGATATTTTCAATCACTTAAAAAAAATGGAATAGATACTCTGATATTATGATAGCTTTTGCTAAGGGATACAAATTTTGAGAGATATAAGCCACATTTTTGTAGGAGAAAATGAACTATAGTGCTTCCATAAGATCTTGCTTCTAAATTTTACCTGCTTATGATATTCTAGAGTTATTTCTCAAACTTCAAACATCCTAGTGACTTTAAATAAATTAATCTATTCATTTCACAAATCAATATGGTGTTAAAGTTATCCTAATGTTTTCAAGCCTCTCAAGGACCAACTGTGTGTGCAGTGAGCATTCATTTCCCATTATGAGTAAGGATTGGGTAAAACAAGGGCCACCTATGCCAAAAAGCTAGCTTATTTATGAGTATCCATAGGTCTTGTCTAGACTTAGTGGTACTTGCATAAGGATACCTTATTTTCAGGCAGGTTACATTCAACCCATTTTTGTAATGAGGATAACCCCATGGTTTTCAAAATACTAAGAATTCTAGGGATTCAAGCTCTTTCACCCTTCTTTTGACCCTTTTTTTTGGATACTTGCTGATCTTGAGAGGGAGCAAGGGATTGTTATTGCTTTTTGAGGTCTTGCTTATTTTTAAAGAAAGTAAGAAGATATTTTTGGGATACTTGCTCGATTATATGAGGAGCAAGGGATTTGTTTTTTTAAGAATGAAGGGTGAGCTTGTCCTTTTTCCAATTCATTATTACTCTAGGCCATGCACATAGATGGATAAGCAAGGTAAATTGTTCACTTTATGGCAATAGTAACTCATGAGTTAATATTTCTAAATCTCACAATGTTTTTATATGTTCAAATGTGCATAGTCCAAGAAAAACTTGATTGACTAGGAATAACTTACAACATCAAAAGATTGCTTGAATTTCAATGAAAATTTTCTCAAAATACTAGTGTTGTTTGAGTAATTGAAAAACACCTAGATTTTATCTAGCAAACAAGGTATTATGCAACATGTGGTAGCCATTTTCCTACAAGTTATTTTAAAGAAATATCCTCTTGGGCTATTTTTGAAACTTGAGATGGAAAATTGATGAAAATAAGATAGAAATACTGCAAATATAGAAATCTCATGATGAAACAAAGGAAGCATAATTTTTTTTTTTTAAGTGAAAGAGAATTTATTGTTCAATAGTGGTTGATTGTAGTTCAGAGATGTATGGCAAATCGGCTTGTTGCTTAAGGTGGTGTATGAATTCCTCCTTAAATAATGGATTCTTATAAATTTTAATCCTATACCCATTTACTAGTAGTTTTCTTGTTGAATCATCTATAGGCTTAAGCTTGACTATACCATTTTCAAATATATCTATAATTTCATACGGTCCTAGCCATATTTTACTCAATTTACCTTGAAATTATTGGTAACGAGAGTCAAACAACAAGGCCCAATCTCCTGATTGAAATGTATGTGGTACAATGTGTTTATCATTCCATTTATTTCATTGTTGTTGGGTTATTTTAGTCCTATGTAAGACCCCTAATCTCCTTTCATCCAAAATGTTTAACTTTCCCAATCTAGCTTTTTGTGCTTTGTCCAAATTCATGTTAAGTTGTACTGCTATGCGAAGGGTTTCTATCTCAAACTCGATGGGCATGATATCTTTTTTCCATAGACCATTTTATAATGTGATAATCCTGTGGTAGTTTTCCAAGTTGTGTTGTATGCCCATACAACTTATTTCAATCTCTTATCCCAATCACACCATTCCAATCATCCCTATTAACAGTTACAGTTTTTGTAATGATCTTTTCAAGTTCTTTATTTGTAACCTCTACTTGTCCATTGGCTAGAGGATGATATGGTGAGGTTTTCCTATGTTTTATTTGATATATGTCAACATAGTGCTTAATTAATTTGGAGAGAAATTGGGTTCCATGATCTGATACTAATTCTCTAGGTTCTCCAAAGTGTTGCATAATATTTTCATAAAGGAAATTAGCTACTAGTTTAGCTTGTGCTCGTGGCAAAGCTTTAAATTCAGCCCCACTTAGTAACATAATCTCTACACACAAGTATGTATTTATTACCTTCGCTTGGAGGGTCTATTGGTCCAACAAAGTCAATTTCCCATTTCTCTAATGGTTCAAACATTATATGTGGAACCAAAGGCATCTCCATTGAAGGGGTAGTCTTGCTAGCTCTTTTACAAGCATCACATCTATCAATAAATTTATGGATATATCTATTCATGGTAGGCCAAAAGTAACCAGTTTGAAGTATCTTACTAACTATCCTTTGGGTGGCATAATGGCCTCCACAGGGTTCTTCATGTGCTACAGAAATGATGTCATATACATTATTTTCTTGCACACATCTCCTAATTACTTGGTTAGGACATCTTCTAAATAAGACTCCATGAATCCACATATAAGGAGTGCTTTGACATACTAGTTTTCTACGCTCATGCAGTGTATAGTTTTAAGGTATTTTTCTTGTTACTAAGTAATTTACAATATCAGCATACCAAGGAGTAAAAATAAAAAGAGCAAACAAATGTTTGTATGGGATATTATCAAGAATTAACTCATAGTCATCAAATATTTGCATAAAAAATAGGTGATCTGCAATGATGTTATCTTTTTCTACCTTATCTATGACTGTGACACTGAACTCTTGTAGTAGAAGAAGCCATCTAACCACTCTACATCATACTGTTGCTTTGTTCATTAAATACTTAATGGCAGAGTGATCAATGTGAACAAATACTTCATACCTTGTTATGTAATGTTTAAATTTATTCATGACATGGACTATAACTAAAAATTATTTTTCAGTAATAATGTAATTAAGCTCATCTGCATGCAATTTTTTACTTACATAATAGATAGCATAAGGTATTTGTTGGGATTGAAAGAGGTGAGATGATATATTGATACAAGAGTGATACAATATATAGGCAGGAGGCCTATATGAAAACATGACAAGTGTCAAGAGAATATAACAAGTGTCAAGATTAAGGCATAGTGCACATTATAATATTCTAATATTCTCCCTTAATGTGCACTATCCTAACTATAGAGAAAAATAAGTCAACATTAGATAACATTCCCCCTTAATGTTGACTTCTCTAAAAGAACCCTAACATCCTCCTTTATTACATAATTTGGACTAGGCTCGTGCTCTTTGTGCTTGGCTCTCCAACTATGAACAATGCTAGATCAACGGTGTATACATCTTGGTCTGTTGCCTCAGGGTCAACCACTTCCTTGGATCTGTTGCCTCTGGGTCAGTCATCTAAGTGCCTTAGGGTCATCCTGGGTGCCTCAAGGTCAACCACTTCTAGGTTTGTTGCCTCTGTAGGTCATCCTCTAGGTATGTTGCCTCTCGTAGGTCACTGACTAGGTTCACCATGAATATCATCCCCCTCATGGTGAAACACAATCTAGAAGGTGTCGGTCTCTACCGAAAATGCACCTTAATACAAAATAAATATGAGCCATATAAGAGTGTCGGTATCTACCAAAAATGCACTCAAAAAATACAATAAAATGAGCCATAGAATCCAAATGTGGAGGAGAAGAAGAAAGAAGAGAATAGAATATTTTGAAGTGTCTATGTCTATAGTCTTCAAAAGTTGATCCAAAAAGTCCTCGAATAGAGTCTAGGGTGTCTATGTCTATAGTCCCTAGAGTAGGTGTCCTTATGGTGACCTCCTCATCCTATCGGAATACATGGGTAACCAGTCATTGCATCCACTAGGTTCTATAGAGAAGGTGACTAGGTACAAGGATCACATACAATTTGCCTTGGAGTATCAGGTTCAACCGAGAGTGCACTCCATAATACAATAATATTCAAGCCTAAAAACATCATAGAAAATAGTATCAAAACTAAATATGGACCCCACCATTGGGTTTGGCTCAAAAAAATCTTTCCAACGACTATATATAAGGCTATAGTCAGATCTGAATGTGTCCTCCATATGTGGGAAAATTAACAACATGCCTCTCTAGGCAACAAATAAAGCCTTAGGAATATTCTCCAAGCATTGAACTCAGGCGAAATCGCACTCTAGAAAAAAAAATAGACTCTCATTTGATAATAATCTTGGTCTACCAATACAAATATCACAATTTTAAATAGATGATGAGTTCCCATACATTAAAAAATAAAGTGGTCCCTCCACTTTAATAAATCAATCACATGATAATTTTTGAAACTTCTCCATGGTCAGTCCTGAAGGGTCAAATAGGAACAGAGTCAATGCTAGTAATGGTAGACATGCCTAAAAAAATGGATATATTTGCACTAAAGACTTATAACTGAACCATCCTTGGCCACATCATACTATCGCACTGCAACCCTAGAACCGTAAGGTAAATCCAGTCCACCCATGAATATATTTTCCCCTTCAAGTTTTGAAATCCCACTAGTTCAAAATATTTCAAGAACTAATACGAGCACGAGAGCGGCATAGGATATCTCTCAGGGCCCATCAAATCGAAGCAATATGCACACTTCCTTCACAAAAAAAATGTGACCAACAGGCCAGAGATCTAAGCCACCATGCAAAAGTGCGCAAGCTAGATTCTTAGAAATCAAAGAACAATAATTCATTGAATCTAGGTAATAGTTCACCACCAATGTTGGTTTCCCCATAGGAATCATCCTCGCTGCCACCACTCCTCAATCTAAGTGGAAGCTCCCATCTGAGGAGAATTACCCCAACTCAGATCTCCCACCAGATTACAAAAACAATTGTAAATATTCCAAATGGCTACCAAAACTTCAAATACTTTTAAACAATGAAGGGGTCACACACCCATGAAACAAATCGTAGCTTCTCACATGCCAAAAGCATAGGGAGATCCAAGGACACATTCACAACAACAATAACTTCGAGGACATTGCATCTGGGCTGCGCCAAAAATATTATTAATAATTTTTAACCTACAGATATAGATGGTATTATCGAAGCAATAGCAAAAATCATGAACACCAGCACCAACAATAATAATAAACTTACATCGTATTGAAGGAAAAGAAGATCTATTCGATGATAATAAACTTTTACTTGAACAGGCCATTAAAATCAGACTATAGTCACCGCGCCATATCTGAACTAATATGCGTCATGGATGCGTAGCCGTGAGGACTCAAAATTTTCAATTATTTGAATGTTTTGAATCTATTCGATGTCAAACTTGTGCTTCATCAGTTTTGTGAGCAATACGCAACATTATTTCATAACCTTAGTGGTTGCTCGAATTTCAATGCCAACTACAACACCTCATAGTTTTTCGATAATGTTGTGTGCACCTACAATGGTAAGAAGGTAACCTTAAGGATGGCTAGTGAGGGTTTAGGGTAGGTTCAACAACCCATGCCACTGAATCTCTCAATGGTGGACAATAATATGGCTGCAAAATATTTGTAGGATACCACAAAGAGGCTGTGAATGGGCCATAGGTTGCATCAATAGTCAACATAGGGTGGCTTCGGTAGGGTCCACTAGTTTAAAAAAAAAACTTTGAATCTTTATCAAGCAACTCTCCAATTCTGAAGCTCTATTATGCCTGCACCAAATACAGTGGACTCCATCGAATAACTAGGATGGAAAACATCTTCATGGGCTTATGCTTTGTTGTTGCTAAAACTACAAAAATATAAAAAAAATGCAGACAATAGATGACCCAAAAAAAATCCAGATCTTGGAGTGTATCCCATTTTTCATTTCTCACTTCCAAGAAATTACTTATGTGGATAAATACCTCCCAATCACTAAAAAACTATGGATAGCCATTAATTTCTTCAACGTATGGTTTCTGATTCATCTATCAAGGATGGAGAGCATACTCCCTAGTTTGAAGAAAAAATGAGGGGAAAAATAAGGGGGGGATTTCCATGAGGGAAATCCCCCTCAAGCTCATAAGGGTAGGAGAGAACCCGAGGTATGATGCCAAATGTTGGGATTGAAAGGGATGAGATGATATATTGATACATGAGTGATACAATATATAGGCATGAGGCCTATATGAAAATATGACGAGTGTTAATAGAACATGATAAGTGTCAAGATGAAGGCATAGTGCACATTATAATATTCTAACAGTATTTTGTTCTTAACTTATTGCAATACTGCCCCTATTACATAACCCAAAGTATTGCAATGTATGTGGAATGGTAATTCCCAATTTGGTCCTCTTAGGATTGGAGCAGTAATCAATTTATCTTTTATAACTTCAAAGGCTTCTTGACATGCTTTAGTCCAATTGAATTCACTTTCTTTAGTTAAGAGCTTAAGCATGGGAGCAGTGATTTTACTAAAGTCTTTAATGAATCTACGGTAGTATCCTGCATGTCCTAGGAAACTTCTCACCTCTGTTTATATTTGTAAAGGTTGAAGGGATTGAATAACTTGTATTTTTGTAGGATCTACTTTAACATCATCTTATGATATATAATGTCCTAGAACAATACCTCCTCTCATCATCATGAAACACTTTTCATGACTCAAAGAGAGGTTTTGCTCTTAGCGCCTAACCAAAACTCTTTACAAGCTTGATAAGGTTTCTTCAAAGGTATTATCGTAGACTGTGAAGTCATCCATATAGACTTCTACACACTCATTTATTAAATCAGCAAATATAGCTAAAACAACTCTTTGAAAAGTGGCAGGTGCATTGCATAATCTGAAAGGTAAGACTTTATAAGCATAGGTGCCTACTGGACATGTGAAGGTTGTCTTTTCTTGATCTTCCTTAGCTATGGAAACTTGATTATAGCCACTAAACCCATCCAAAAAGTAGAAATATTTCTTCCCAACCAAGGTATCAAGAACTTGATCAATGAATGGCAAGGGAAAATAGTCCTTCTTTGTTAATTTGTTTAATTCCCTATTGCCATTTTTTTTAGAGACTACCACAAGAGGTGACGCCCATTGACTATCAAAAATTGGATATATAAATCATGCCTTCAAGAGTTTAATGATTTCTTCCTAAACCACGTCTTTCATAGTTGGATTCAATATTCTTTGGGGTTGTCTTACTGGATAACATCCTTATTGGATAAAAATGTGATGGGTGTACATTTGGATGTATACCTTTCATATCCTCGTAGTTCCATGCAAATGTTGATTGATATTTCTTAAGCATGTCTATTAATTATGATTCTTGTATGCTTATGAGCTCATCGTTGATATTCAAGGTTCTTTCTGGTGTGATATCTATCTGCTTGCATTTTTCTATGTTTGCATCTATCCCCATTACCTCATATTCAAGAATATTTAAGTAATAATCATATGGTATCATTTATTGAGACTAACTTGTGCTTGTCTTATCAATAGTCATAATAGATTTAGATGGACAACCATTGTCTTAACCCTTGATCTTCTTTTATATTTCCTAATAGCAATGGTAATGGTCCCTCAACCTCTTGTTGAAGATGTTCGCTCAGAACATTGATTGATAAGGTTTGGATTTCATCAAAATAATGAGGGAAATCATACAGTAATTGCTTTGGAAATTCATCTTCTATTGTTGATTCAAGTAATAGGCTAAAGGTCTTTAGTATTCTTACCATAAAAAATAGTCATATTTCCTGATTTACAGCCAATGTAAACATCAACTATTGTGAGCCATGGGCACCCTAGACTTAAGGGATGTTCCCCTAATTTTTTCTTGGGTTGTAAGACTATAAATTCTATAGGGTATTCCCATGAACTTAAAGAGACTTTAACATCTTCTAGTTTTCCTTCTGGATTAATAGTAGACCTATCTACAATTTGGACTACAATAGAATTTTATTGTAATTTATGTACCCCTAAATATTTCATTGTTTCTTTAGTCATGAAATTAATAGCGACTCCTAAATTGACCAAAACATTTTGCAAGGCTATGTCACCAATGTGTATCATGAGTATATGTATTCTAGGATCTGTGTATTTTGGTAATGACCTACCTCCTATTTTGGTAATTGTCCAATGACTTGAATAGTTTGAGCTTCGTTTCTCTTTTTACTTCCTGAATTTGTACATATGTTTTAAATGAGATTGGAATAGATGGGTATATCCTTGATAGCCTGTAACAAAGGGATCTTGATAGTAACATTTTTTAATTCTTGAAGGAAGTTAAATTCTGGCTTAGATGGCTCTTTTCGTATTGCCAATATTTGAGGAAATGGTATCTCCACTTCCTTCCTTTGAGAAATTTGGATTTCTTGCTATTTTGTTGTTGGAATGTTTTCTGGTGAATTTTCTATTTCCTTTTATTGTTATCCTCCTTTTTGAACAAATTTTTAGTGGGGTTATCAAGCTCTGTGAGAGTTACATTGTTTTCCAATACTTTTCCCGATCTGAATTTGTTGACAAGGTGCTATAGATATAGAACACGTCTCACTAGATTCATAGGCTTGTTGAATGTTCTTGTTGTTTTTAGGATTAGGAACTGGTTGATATGGAAGAGGAGGTTTCTTAGGAGGATTATTATTATTAAATGCAGGTGGAAGAAGTATATTTTGAGGGGCTTGTCCCCTAAATTGGTTTTGAAATTTCTGTTGCTATGACAATTTTTGAGACCAACCAGATCCTCCCTGATTATATTGACCATTAGTATTCCAATTGTTTTGGCTTGACATTCCTTGATTCCATGGGGCCATATTTCCATAGGTATTGGCCATAAAGTAGGCCCATGGGGTATGTTCCAATCTTGATTGTTTGAATAAGAGTTTCAATTTGTCCATTTTTGGTGCATTGGACCATTGATTAGGCCTTTGCGAGTTGGAATAATAAGGGTTTGACCAATTTGGTGGTCTATTGAATGGACCATTCCATATTTGAGCTATAATATAAACATATTTTACCTCTTAAACTTAAGGTTCCTTTACGACAGCTTTAACAATAGAGATATATTTGCAGTTTTTAGTTTTGTGATTTTTATCACAAATTTTACAAGTAGCAATGTTGGAAATGTTTGTGCTATTGAGAGGGCATTCTCTTAGGTTGTGCTTTTTACTACATCTGTGATAGTAGATTTCTTCACTATCCTATTATTTTTTCTTCCTATCCATTAAATCTAAAGATGTAGTCAAGGTAATTAACAAATTAGTTTTAAACCTTCCAACATATTTCCAATTTTTGCTCTTGTCACTCCTCCTGTAGAGGTATACTTATTACTCCTTAGAGGTTTGTTTCTTGAATAGTTTTTATAAAGGTTTATAATTTCTTCAAACATCATAAGATGGATATCTCCTTTTGCCATAAGGTTCAGAACCTCAAGGACATCTTCTTTTAGTCTTTTTAGAAAGAGTTATTTTAAGATTTCTTCATCGAGGTCTATATTTACTCTAGATCCAAAAAATAGAAATCTCTTAAGGTAATCCTCCAAATATTCTTCTTCTTTTTTATTCATGTGGAATAGCTCAACTTTATTATCCCTAACTCTACAATAATCTTGATATCGTTCAAGGAATAGCTCTTTTAATCCATGTTCTCCATCCCATTGATTACAAATATTTTCTCCTAGACCCATGAATCATCTTAAAGTTACATATTTAAGGGTAGAGGGAAACAACCTTAGCTTTTGTTCATCGATGGTGTAAAAGCAAGCTTAGCATACCACCTCAAATTTGAAAAGAAAAGCATCCGGATCTTCATGTGGTTTCCCATGGAAGGTGGGCAATACAAAAACAGAGATTGACTTTAGTTCTCTTGTTGTCCCATATGTATATAAGATTGGGAAGGAAAATATCTTTCTTTATTCATTTCTTCTTTGGTCTCTATTTTATCTTTGTCCATTCTCCCTTTGGTTCTGTTCTACTTCTCCCTGCCCACTTTTCTAGTCAGCCATAACTGAATGTAAGATTTCAATAATTGGATCAGGTATGGGTTCCATAAAAATAGAAGGATCTCTGTGATTGTTAAATTCTGGTTTTGGTAATAAATATGAATTAGGATCTTATTCTAGGATTTTAGCTTGATTGGTTGATGTTGTTGTTTCAAATTCTTCTAACTTATAAATTTTAGGCTTCTTGCTAAAGTATCTTTGGAAATTTCTTTCTGATTTGCTGATATTTATAAATATTCCCTTAGAGTCTCTAGGTCTACTCATGAATTTTCTAAGCTCTCTTTTATTTGCAACATGACTTCCTTGAATATTTTATGAATATCGTTGATTGGATCAAGTTTTTCAGGTGTCATGAAGTGTTCCTCTTCAAAATTAAAGTGGAACGTCACTAGTTGAATCAATTGAACAAGAAAAGATTGTTGGAATGGGGTTGGGATTTCCAAATTGTAACTCAGCGTAAATCTTAACACAGCTCCCTAAAGCGCACAACTCTAGGTATTTTGTGATATTTCTTGCTATATTCTAGTCTTCAAAATATTGATTCCAAGGTTAAATTGTTGGATTTACTGTTGTTCTTCTATCCCAAAGCCAATGCTCACAACTCTTGCCAAGATCTAGGTAAGATGAATGGTATTTCATACCTAGAGTTTTTTCTTATGTCAATGTTGGCAATTTTGGCACCTTGCCACATTGGAAATTTTGTTGGAGTATTTTGATGCAATATTTTGATGAAGTTTTTTATTGTATATGGCAACTTTTATTTCAGAAATAATTTCATATGTCCCTTACTTGTTCACATATAAGTGTTTTTGTAAACTTCATTGAGGATTCAAGTTTGCCTTGTTATGAATGTATCAAAAATGAAGGCATATTTAGGCCTGTAAAACAAACAATGAATGATTTAGTTGAAAATTTATGTTTTTTGGATCCATCAGTGTGTTTGCCCCAAACATGGGGTGAACTCCCCATTCGCCCCATGATCGGGTGAATGAAACAGTAAGAAGTTCAAAGGACTCTAAGACCGTAACAGGAAGAGGTGTGGAAGCATTTTTGCGTTCGTCCCTGTTGAGGGGCAAACATCCTATTCGCCCCTCCTTTGGATGAACATGTTCCAACACCCAATTGCAATTGTGTTCACCCGAAAGTAAAATGATATTGTGTTCACCCCACTTGAGGGACGAACATCCCATTTGCCCCTCCTTTAGGTGAACGTACCTTGAGAGAAAATTACTATCGCATTCACCCTGGTTGAGGGGTGAACATCCCGTTCGCCCCTCCCATGGGTGAACACACTTTTAAAAGAAATACCATGCACACATAAGGAAATATTAGGCAAAGCGGATCTTTTTCAAGAGGTAAACACAATTTTGAGGCAAAATAGATCACAGTAAAAAACTCCAAGGATGCCAAATTTATGAGCATTAAATAATGGTGGCGAGAGTAACTCATATCATGGATCCCAAGCATAGAAGAAGTTGAATGAGAAGAGTAGGAGAATTTTCATGATTTCCAAGGTGTTGAGATAGTTGACTTTAATGTTAGGTTCGCATGAAGTTGGTAAAGAGTCTTGATGGGTTATATCCCACACATGAGCAAGCTGTGTTCTACTATATTAGGGTGTTTAGCACTGAAATTGGTATGGTTGTACAATAGTCTAATGTGACTACATTTCTAGAATTGTATACGTAAGCTCAAAAAGTTGAGTCTGATTTGATTTTTGTAGGAAGGCTTCCCTCGAATATGACTATGCCCATTGTCCCTGATCTTCCATAGTACCTATATTCAAGTAAATTTTTGCAACCCATGCCTTCCATGTACCCGGTCCCCTCATGGAGTTCTAGCCCACCTCATGTTGCTCCAATACCTATCCTACGACGTCTGACCTTAGGCCTTTCTCAGTTATCGACTCAATCAGTTCCCCATTTGCTAGCACCTGTCCTGTTCCCAGCATTACCAATGCCCCCGAACCTATTACTGCTACCTACGTTGCAAGCACCTTTACCCTTGCTAGTGCTAACCACATCTTCTAATCCAAACCCACTCATGGCATTGTTGCAAGAAGTAAATTCTTCCTTACCACAGTAAGGAAGAAGCAAGTGGAGCCCGATTTTTGGTCTAAAATATTTCAAACCCCACCAATTACAAGAGAATAATCTTATACCAGTAGAGACCCTAAGAAGAGCCTAGCAGTTTACCATTCCTTTTATCTTTTTCTATTATGCTCCCTCTGAGAAACTACTCCCCCTGATTGAATGCTCTCCCCCTAACTCAAATATCTCCCCCTTTGTCATAAATGGCAAAGGGTCACCTTTGGGGCTTGGGGCTAAGAATGAGAATATTAGCTTATCCCCTCCCCCACCTCCTTTTGAGGTGGTCAATTTTGGGGTGGGAGTATAACTACTCCCAAATTTTCTCACAAATACTCAAAATTCTCTTTCGAAAGTGGCTTAGTGAAAATATCTGCAATCTACTCCTTTGTAGTAACATATTCCAACCTAACCTGTTTATCTGTCACTTGCTCTCTCAAAAAATGATACTTAATCATAATGTGCTTTGTCCTATAGTGCATCATTGGATTCTTTGAGATATTTATAGCACTTGTATTATCACATAGTATGGGAATATGATGATCATATTTTATCTTAAAATCCTCTAGAGTTCGCTTCATCCACAATTCATTTCCAAGTGCCATTAGATCAAACTTCATCCTTGTGCTCCATAGTGTATAATTGTTCCCATCAAAAAATGGTATTGAATTTCCTAAGGATCCACTCTAAGAATCCATCTGTATTCTTGTAAGTTTTTCCTTCAAGCTATTAAAATCTTCTGAAGGAACCTGCTCTGATACCAATTGAAGAACACAAGCTTATACTGAGAGGGGGGGTGAACAATATAATATTACTTTTTACTTTTCTTTCCAAATCAATATTATGCAATGTATCAATAGCAATATCAACAACAGTAATCAAAGTAATGCATAAATCACCACACACAATAGAGACACCAATTTAACATGGTTCACCCAATGTGGGCTACTCCACGAAGAAAATCTTTCACTAAATTTTTTTAAACAAATTTCTTGGGAATCTATTCCCTATTACAATATTTATGGACCTCTGTACAAAGGAGATACCAATATCTTAATCAAGTTCGTGGATATCTATCCATAGGAGAACTCTTTCTCCTTAGCTCTGGCTGGTGATCTTTTAGAAGAAATGCTACCTCCACTACTTTGGCTTATGGATCTATATCCACTGAAGACTCTTGCCTTCACATAGAAGACTATCTTCACTACCCTGGCTAATGTACCTCTATCCACTGGAGACTATTGTCCTCTATACTCTATCACCTCCAAAGCTTGCTCTTAACTCTGTCACAAATCTGTATTAAACACAGTCCTTCATTCTAGCACAAATATGCTCAATCTCTATCTTCAAATATAAACTAAACATAGTCCTCCGATCTAGCACAAATCTATTTAATATTTATCTTCAAATCTGTACTAAACACAATCCTTCGGTCTAGCACAAATCTGCTCAATCTTTGTCCTCAAATCTGCACTAAACATAGTCCTTCGGTCTAGCACAAATATGCTCAATCTCTATCCTCAAATTTGCACTAAACACAGTCCTTCAGTCTAGCACAAATCTACTCAATATTTTTCTCTGGTCTAGCACAAAACTATCCTCAAATTTACACCAAACTTTGTCCTCAAATCTACACTAGTCCTTCAGTCTAGTACAAATCTATCCTCAATCTCTATCCTCAAGCTTTAACACAAATCTTGACTTAATCATAAATCAACTCTGCTAGATCTACTACAAATCTTAACCCAAGGTTTGAACAAATCAATCAATCAACTCTACTCACAAGTCTTCTCAAAGACTTGTCTCAAATCTGCATTGTAAGCTTCCACAAAATCTTACTCAACTCAACTCAAACTTTACACAAAATCCTTTTCAATCACACAAACAAGCTTCACATAGAATATTATTCAATCTCATAGAAACACATAGAGAATTTTTAGAGACTCAATATGCTTCACACTCACAACAATGCTCAATCACTTTCAATCTCTTTCTTAAATCAAATTAGAATATAGAACAATTTTATTCATAGAACTTGAACTATCACTTCAACACTTCCACTTGACTAGGCTCACACAAATCTACTTAATCAATCACTCAATGAAATAATACTTGCTTACAAACCCTAGTCTAAGCATATGAACACTCACTCAATTATTTCCAATAATTCTTATCAACCAATCTCACATAACAATGATATTCATGTTATTTCACAAACCCTAGTTCAAGATAGTTCACAACTTCACATAACAATGATACTCATAATCTTGCACAAACCTTAGTTTAAGCATATGAAAACTTTACTTAAATATTTCCAACAATGCTTATCAAACAAGGTTTTTGTCATAAAATTTCACTCAGAAAAACCTTTAATAATCAAACCCAATAATACTTATCAAAAAACCCTTTTCACTCGAACTTAGCATTCACAACATCCAACAATCACTCACAAGGAAGATCTACCCATTCCTTTTTGTTTGATGAAGAAGTGCCCTTAAAAAACTGTCTCAATCACGATTATTTTCTTTTCCAATTTTAAGGGTTAGGTAGTAAAAACCTTCTCAAAATTTAATCAATAATTTCCTCACAAATTATTTTCACCATTCACAACATGAGAACTCAATTAACCTTATTACTCCTTTCAAATATTAAACAAAATAAAACTTTATTTTGAAATAACATTCAAAACCATCTAATACCTTATCACAATATAAAAATCAACTTTCACAGCCCTTATATCTCCCTAAAAACCTTATGCCAAAACAACCTTAGGAAAAAAATAAATTTGAAAATTTTAAATACCTTTTGCCCTTGGTGGGAATCAAACCCACGTTACGCTTCCACCAGTGCCCTAGCTGCGATTCCAACCACCGCATGATTTAGGTTATCACCTTGGGAGCAAAGAGCACCACGTGCTCTATAAGCTCCCCTCTTGGTTCCTAAACAAAATATTTGCACTGATTACTTTGGTGCCTAAAAAAAACTCTCACAAAACTATCGTTGGGATTCAATCATGGGTCCTCCCACTTCCAAAGCCCTAAGTCATAGTCACTTGCCACCAGGCCAAACCACCAGATGGATATAAGGCTTAGAGCCTTATCACTTTTATTCCTTTTGTTGGTGCACACAAGAAAAAAAATATTTTGTCTTCTTCCTCGCACAAAATCACATAAATCGCATAAGCCACAGGCCTTTTAGAATTCAAATGAAGGTAAGTTTCTTGCCACTAAGGCATATGGTATTTATACCTTTACAGAAATGAAATTACAGGAATTGAAATTTTACAAGAAAAAGAAAACTACTTAAGTTGCAGAATTTAAAATGACAACAATGAAAGGATGCAAAAATGGAAATAGTAGAAATGAAACTTGCAGAAATGAAAATCACATTTGCAGAATTGAAAATCACACTTGCATGAACCTAATTACAATAATAGAATTTAAAGGATAGTAATCAAATATTGCAGAACTGAAACATCAAGAAATTCTCTAATGCAAACTGGAACTGTCAAAGTCTGAAACAACTATTGAAAAATAGGGAATTTCATAAAATGTTGTAGGATGCAAGAATCTATGTTAAATGGTCAGCTGACATGCACACACACTTCCTATATTACAAATTATCATATGCATTCTAAAATGACACAGTTAAAAATGTGAAATAGAGTTAGGTTTATGCTAATTTGCTACAGCAAGAAAAGAGCAGAAAACCTGTCAATGTTGTCCCTTCTCTTGGGCCTGGAAGTGGCCCTTGCTCCTTGAACCAGAAGAAGGTGAAAAGTACCTATACTAAACTAACTAAAACTTACACTAAACTCAGAATGCCAACATAGATGATGAAATTGCACCTTTTATTAAATCTGTAGTAGCATAACAACAATGCAGGGGAAACCTACAGAATACTATTTTGCTATAGTACAATGCTACAACATTTAAAATTTTGCTATTTTTCTATCCTATAGCTCCTATATGCTCAACCAAATGGGAGATATATTATTTATACTAATGGGTTACAATATTTATAGGATTTTGTGTTGCTATGTAGGGTTGCTACAACTGTTGTAGAACTATTTCCCAAAATGCAAGGATTTGTTCTGTTATTCCTTATCCATTCCTTCTGCTGAGCTTCATGGATCGAGAGAAAGGTGTTTGGAAGAATAATGGTATCCCTTAAACAGTTGTAGCCACCGTTTACCACCCTTCTACTGCTGTTGTAGGCACTTTTGACCAAAACTGTTCTTACTACGATCATTTCGGAGCTGCTCCAAAATATCAGGCAGGATAACAGAATTTGTGTTAATTTTTGCACCCAAAGGCACAAGAAAATAGTTGTGATAGTGTGAATAGTCTCCATAATTTCCCAGAAGACTTATTCCATCCTTTGCACGAGCTAGAGTGGACCAATTCCAAGCCATGTTGTATATGTACAGCTGGCTCCAAGTTTCTGGACAATTTCATGTTTATGCATAGTCAAACTATTTTGAACAAGTTTTGGCACCTTTTTGGCCATTTGAAATGGTTAGACGGTGGGGAAAACTAATGAAATGATTCATAACTAAATACATATCAATACTTATTATTACAGCTTCAAATAAATCCTACTTTACTTAAAGAATTTAGCTGCAATAGGTCAAAAAGTATAAAAAAATAGTCAAAATAGAATATATGCTCTTTAACATTTAAAAAATGTAAACACTAATACATAATGCATTCTATCACCATAATTAGCATCAAAACATAACATAAGGTTTATCAAATATCCAAAAATGGTCCATGAATGAGGCAATTTTTTGGCCTCATCAATTGGATTTTAATGTGTGATTTTGTATTGGGATTTTGAGATATGTAAGGTATGAATAAAGCAAGACCCTACCTTCAAAAATCAAGGTAACTTTGTACATAATCTTAAAGGAAAACTAGGAATGGTTGAATCACCGAAACCCTAGTGAACACCCTATAACAAATTGACTAGTTGCATTGTGGTAAGACTTGGTCTTACTATAAAAATATTAATAAATTAATGTAAAATGTAATCACAGGCCACTCAAAGGGGGCTCCCTCCTTTATAATCTATGATTCTTATTATTATTATTCTCATTTGATGATTTGTGTGAATGGCCAATGTAATATTTATATCTACCCTAAAGCTACGTTGGTGAAGAGACGTGATGGTTCACGTTATGAATAGACGTGATGGTTCATGTTATGAAGAGATGTTATGGTTAAATTTATGATTTAATAATATAAAATTAAATGATTAATAATACTAACTAATAATGTTAGGATTGAGGATCCTATCATTCCACCCTCCTTAAAAAGAGCTTTGTCCTCAAAGCTCAAAGTGAGGAGCTTTGTCTTTTGTTTTCCAAGAAGGATTTATGTAAGTTCTTAGACTCTTTTAATGTCATCCTTTCGTAGACAGGGATATAGAGAAGGATGAAGTGTTAGGGGGAGGTTGCTAGAAATATTAGTAAATGTATGATAATGAGGGAAGGAAAATCCTTGGGGTTCTTCAAAAACCTTATAATGATGCATAAAAAAAGGTGGTAAAACTTCTACATTCTCCTTTTGTTCCTTGGGAGAGGCAATGGAGGAGTGTGCAGTCACCTTTCTACCTTGTTTTTGAATAGGTTTGACCCTATGGCGATAAATCACTATTGGAGAGGAAATTGAGTGTAGTTCTTGTAGAGTGCATGTTTGGCCATAATGAGTCACTTTGGGAATGTCTACCTCATCCTTACCTGATGCATCGATCACTTCTAGCATATCAACCGTATTGCCTTTATCATTGTGATCAGGTGTTTGGGATATTTCTTGCTCATTGTCCTTGTTTTCCACATATTCCTCCTCTTTCTTATCTTCCATGGCTTCCTCATCTTCCTTACCTTCCTCATCATTACCATCTTTAGTGCTATCTTCAGGTGTATCTTTCACTATGTCTACCTCAATTGCATTTTCATCGTTGGGAGAACTACAAGGAATAGTTGCCTCTAAAATATAAGTGCTTTGTGCCCTTCCATTATGCATAGGTTTGGGAGTGATGTAAGTGGTCGACGATTTCCCCATAGGTGGTTTCCCTAATCGTCATTGTGCATTGATTTTATCCTCGGCTAATTTAGCCAAACCAATAGTTTGCATCATGGTATAGGGTTTCCACTTCATCACCTCCATTTTAATTTCCTCTTTCAATCCATTGATGAAGCAATATATGAGAAATGTTTCATCCAACCCTGTGTTGTGTTTGGTGATATCCTTAAATTGAATATCATACTCATGTACGGTAGTGTTTTGATGAAGAACCTTAATCAATTCCCACATGGTTGGGTCCCACATGGCTTTGATACCAAATGGTAAGACCCCAAGGTCTTACTATAAAAATATTAATAAATTAATGTAAAATGTAATCGCAGGCCACTCAAAGGGGGCTCCCTTGTAATCACTTTGCTGCTATAGGGGGCTCCCTCCTTTAGAATCTATGATTCTTATTATTCTTTTTCTTATTTGATGATTTGTGTGAATAGCCAACGTAATATATATATCTACCCTAAAGCTACATTGATGAAGGGACGTGATGGTTCACGTTATGAAGAGATGTGATGGTTCATGTTATGAAGAGATGTGATGGTTCACTTTATGGGTTAATAATATAATAATTAAATGATTAATAATACTAACTAATAATGTTAGGATTGAGGATCCTAACACATTGAACAATTTGTTACTCACAAAGGGGAATGCGGATGATGTTTGTGATGTGGGGGATTTTCCTATAATTTCTTGCAAACTAAAGGATATTCATAAAATATTTAGTGGTCATCTAAACAAAATTGCTAATGTTCATCCAGTATCTACCCTATCTTACGAAGACCCCTTAATAAGCAAGAGATCATAAGAAAAACTACAAATGATGATGGTAGATAAGGTTGATCAAGACTTATGACAATCATACAAGCATGGTGCTTAGTTATGGAAAATACAAGAATGACATATCCTAATGTAAAATTAAGGAATATGCCTAATGTAGCTAATAGATCGATGTAATAATGAGAAATGCATGATGATATGCAATTCGATTGATGATGTGTTATTTTGTGTTTTGTAATTTTTTTGTGTTTTTTTGTGTTTTTTTATTTTTATTTTGTTTTTGTGATTTTCTTAGTTGACCAAAGGGCTTAAGTGCCTTTGGAGCTTTTTGAGTTGGGCCTTACACATGAAATTCCCATAGGTGAAGTATGTTGAGAGGTTCAGGCTTTGTAACACCCTCAAGATATGCTAACCTATGCATCCCAAGCCCTATCTTCTATGTGATAATAAAAGGACCTAACTAGTTTACCGTAAATTTGTCTCGCATGTGTGGTGGCAAGTTGGAGTTTTGCTGATTTTATTTAAGCACAATATCTCCAATTTTAAAGTTCCTAAGATAAACTTTTATATCATAAGCTCGCTTAAGGTGATCTTGATAAACGTGAAGGTTCTCAAAAGTATTAATGCGATATTCATCAAGAAGAGTCAACTAATCAAGGTAATCTTGTTGTAAATTATCATTGTCAATGAACTCTTGGAGTGATATGCACAATGAAGAAATTTATAACTCTAAGGGCATAATGACCTCTGCACCATATACCAATGAAAAAGGAGTTGCCCTAGTGGGCATCCTGATGCTAGTTTTGTAAGCCCATAATGCAAGAGGCAATTGAAGATGCCAATCTTTATGATTATCCTTGATTATTTTCTTAAGAATGGTAATAATTATTTTTTTCAAAGCCTTTGCTTGCCCATTGGCCTATAGATAGTAGGGCATAGAAAATCTATGTTGAATGTTGTACTTTGCAATCAAAGCTTACATATATTTATTCTTGAATGAAGGCCCATTGTCCAAAATAATCTTGGATGGAATACCAAAATGACATGATATTATGAAGTATGAACTCCGCAATTCTTGGTCCAGTCATAATGGTAAGAGGGATGGCTTCCAGACATTTGGTAAAATACTTTATGGCTTTTAATATAAACATGTGATAACTAGAAGATGGGGGTGATATTTTCCCAATTAAATCAAAACCTCACTATGAAAAAAGGCCACACCAAATGAATCAGTTGCAAGGCCTGAGAAGGTACATGCAAAATATTAGCATGATGCTGACATTTCATGCACTTCTTGATATAGATAGGTGCAACAATATTTCTTCATAGTAGACCAATAATAGCCCATTCAAAGGATGTGCTTGGAGATAGCCATGCAGCTAAAATGGCCACCACAAGTACCATCATGAGCTTACAAAACTGCCCAAGCAGATTCATGGAGCTCTAGGCAATGAAGGAGAAGACCATCATAGCCTCGATGATACAAAATGTCTCCCAATAAGACATACTTTATTGTTTTTTACTTGAATGTTTGTTTGGTGGTATGCAAAAATCTTGCAGGGATAGTACCAAGCTTCAAGAAATATTTGATTTGGGTGAACTAGTATTGATATTGTTGAGTCTCGACTAAATGAACTGCTTGCTCCTTTTGATTGGGACACAATCTTAAGATGAATAATTGTGTTGTTCTCAAAAGGATTGTTGGGGATCAAGGACCCCCAGGAAGCATGTGTCAAAAAGTCATGTATGTGAGAGAACCGGTCATGGTGTGGTTCAATCTGAATCATGTGGACAACTTCATCATCTTTGGAAGCTTCACATAAAATTGTTGATTGCAAAAGTATTTTGACATGAATGGTTGTAAGGTCATCTGAAGGGTTCTACAAAATTAAAGAGCCCAAAGAGGCCATGGTATCCACAAAATGATTAGATGTATGAGGGACTGCCTCGATGTTGTACCATTCAAGCTTAGCTAAAAGCTTATCCACAAGGGCTTTGTAAGACTACAATATCAGACATTTGCATTGATAGATCTCTTTAACTTGGTTGACAATGAGAAAGGAATCACCAAAGATATTTAGCTTCATGATTTTCATGGTAATAGCTATTTGAAGGCCCAAAAGGAGGGCCTCGTATTCAACATTATTATTGGTGCACGAGAAATCGATTTTAAATGATAGGGGTAGAGGATCCCCTTGTGGTGTGAAGAACACAATTCCTATGCCACCCCCTTGCTCACATTTGGAACCATCAAAGAACAACATCATATCAGCTTGATTTTCTAGTTCTTCTAGTTCAAGTGAGTTGGATAATGCAAAAACTGCATCATCAGGAAACTCGATGGTAAGAGGTTGATTGTCTAGAAGAGGAGCCTCCGCTAATTGATCAGCAATTACTTGACCTTTGATAGATTTTTGTCTTATGAATTCAAGGTCGAATTCTATCAATAGCATGATCCATTTTGTGGTATGACTATTATGATATGTCTGACTCATCATGTACCATAAAGGGTTTTCCTTAGATATGACATACGTGGTTTGATTGAGCATGTAATGACGTAGCTTCTTAGTGGTAAATACCACTGCTAGGTAAAGCTTCTCAATGTATGCATACTTAAGCTCGTAGCTCACTAGGGTGCGACTGATGTAATAGATAGCTTGTTCCTTATGTGCTTCATTCTTTTGGGCTAGCATGGTCCCTAAAGAAAAATTGATAGTTGCTATGTATAGTAAAAATGACACACCAGAGCGAGGTGGAGCTAAAACTGGTGGAGATGCCAAGTATTACTTAATCTCATCAAAATCCTTTTGACACTCGTCATCCCATTTGAATGGGACCCCCTTGTGTAAGAGTCAATTCATGGGTCGACATTTATCCAAAAATTATGCTATAAAGTTTGATGGATGCGACCTTTCCTTGTAAGCTACAAAGCTCCTTAAGGTTTGTAGGGGGAAGCATTTTGAGTATCACCTTGACTTTGGTGGGATCAACCTCGATGCCTCATTTTGAGACTATGAAACCCAAAATTTTTCTAGATGTAACTCCAAAGACACACTTCTTGGGATTAAGTCTAACATTGTGTTCGATGAGGCGATCAAAGACCTTCCTAAGAACATCTACGTGCTCGTGATGCAATAGAGATTTAGCAATTAGATCATCTATGTAATCCTCTAGGATTTTATGCATGTAGTCATGAAAGATGTATGTCATGGCCTATTGATATGTGGCACCAACATTTTTTAGACCAAAAGGCATGACTTTGTAGCAGAATGTCCCCCAAGGTGTGGTAAAGGCTATTTTGGGTTGATCTTTGAGATTGACCCGAATCTGATTGTAGCCTAAAAAACCATCCATGAGGGATAACATTTCATGTCTTGCAGTTGTGTCAATTAGAGCATCGATGTTAGGAAGGGGGAATTCATCCTTAGGAGTCACTTTATTGAGATCTCAAAAATTTGTGCATATGCAAATATTCCCATTGGGTTTCTTGATGGGTACCATGTTGGAGACCCAAGGAGGATAATCGATGGGCTGGATGAATTCAACATTCAATAATTTTTGAAGTTCATATTTTACCATTAATGCAATTGTTGGATGCATCTTTCTTAGCTTTTGCTTGAACGGTTTAACTTTTGGATCGAGCATCAGATTGTGCATGACCAAACTTGAGTCAAGACCTAGCATATCCTTATACGACCAAGCAAAGGCTTCTCTCTTTTATTTCAAGAGAGCTGCAATATCGGCTTATTCCTCTAGGGATAGACTGATTCCCAATTTGATATTTTTAGGAACTTTGGGATCGATGTCGATATCCACGTTAATTATTTCCTCAATTGACATGTGGGATCCCTCCTCGAGATGATGAGGCATAGGGATCAAATGGATGTTATCGACTAGATTTGGAGAATCAATCTCTTCATCAAGTTTGATCTCAACTTGACACACATATTTAGGCAATCCTTGGGAGAAATGAAATGGTTGTAACATCTCTTCACAAGGGAATAAATCTATGGGTGGCGGGGAAATTGCGGTGCGATCTAAATCAATGGCCTCATGGTTGAGGTGCAATGGTTTTGAAGGGTCACTGGGATTATGAAGTGGTGTGGTTAGGTCAATGGAAATCATATTGATGGATGGTGGATGATTTCCATTCGTAGGTGGATGGAGCCTATCAAAAATGGGTGGCCTCAAATGCATCAAAGGTGGTTGAGGTGGAAGTGGAATGACTGGATGAGGCCTAGGAGGAGCTAAGATGATTAGATATTGTGGTGGTGGTAGCTGTAGTAAAATGGGCATCCCCATAGGGAATAGATGAAGGTAGAATTCCTCAAGATCATTGATAGGTGCAATAATAGTTGCCGCATCCTCTAAGCTATTTGAAGCAATGGATATTGCATCAGACTCATGGTAGGAGGAATAAATGGATATGTCATATTGATCTTGAGTGGATCCACTACCCTCTTCAAGCCAATTGATCTCTCCTTCTGTATTAGGAATCCAACTACTAATGTATTCTCGATTAGAGGAAAAATGAGAATTCGTACGAATTTGATCACCAATCCATCGCATGTGGGCAGGGCCTAAGTAGGCTAAGTTCATCTCATCCTCAGGTTCTTTAGATACCTCATTGATAAAATCAAGAGGCTATCGACTATGGTGAGGACCGAGGTATGCAAGTTCTATCTCATCCTCATACTCTTCTAGTGTATCATTGAGGGAATCAGGAGGCTGGAAAAAAATTATTGTAACAGGGATATGGTCCCTTAATAGATGAAAATAGCCTAGGTCAACATAATCATTCTCATCGATATCATCCTCAAAACCCAAGGTTAGGCACTAGAGGGAATTTACAAGGAGTTCATCTGGCATACGCACGAAGTACCCTAGGCCAAATTTATCTATAGGGAGTTGATACTATGGTTGGTAAGGCATCCGAAGACCCTGTTCAAACTGACCAAGACCATTCCCATGCCAATGGTAGTGATGAAAGTATCATAGGGCAAAATCTAGGTTTGAAAGATAAGTGACATTCCCAAAAAATAGCTCAGCATTATCTGCCACCATAGGTGACAAACTGGTGGATTCAGCAAGGCACCCATAGATAAAATTTGTTTGATTTCAGGGGACCCCCAAGGGTACAATGGTACCAATGGGTAGCGATGGAAAGTGAGGCCTACCCATATCTTACATAGACTCAATGAGTAAATTGAATATAAAATTTTGTACCAAATTGAATATAAAATTTTGTACCAAATAATCAGTGAGTCTAGAATTGGCCAAATGAATCATGATCTACGGTGGGGTGGATGATGAGGGCAGATGTATGGCTTGATTCGACTCATCGATAGCAACAATTTATTTTCCCACATCCATAGGAGTTGGAGCATCTTCCGCTAGGATGGTGGAAATGGAGGGAGGAATCTCCTCGATTGGTCCCTTCAACTTTTGCTTACTCGAAGGATTCAAGGAGGAAGAAGGGATATCGGGAGAAACCGATGGTGATGGCGGGGATGGAGATGTTTTAATGGTGGAATGTGGCACCGGATATGGAATCTTTATGGGGTGATTTGGTTTAATGTCTAGATGTATGGATGGCAAGGTAGACTCTTGTAGGTGATGGACCACATTACAATACTTGAAGGGCTCAATATCGACATGAACCACATGGACTTGCCCCTCATGTATGTATTTGAGACATTGATGCAAAATGGATGGGATGCATTTCATGTCTCACATCCAAGGCCTTCCCAACAATATATTATATTGCATTGCACCCTCCAAGACATGGCATAATGTTAGAATAGTCTTTAGCCCAACTTGAATAGGAAGGACTATTGTGCCAACGATGGAGCATAAAGCATCATTAAATGCTCGAAGGGTGAATGTAGATGCTACGACATGCAAGGTTGGGAGGCTAAGGTGCTCTAGCGCATCAGTTGTTATGATATTGATTGAGGAACCTGTGTCGATCAACACCCACTTGTAGGGAATTCAATTCACACTAGCAATGATGTGTAGTGGGGGATCGAGCCCATTAGTGGGAGTTGCCTTGATCTCATGATCATGAAATATAATGATAGGCTCTCTACAATGTTGAATATGCCCCACAAAATTAACAAATGAGTTGGGATCCTAGGTTTGCAATTCAATGAACTTCAAAATCTCCATTAGAGCTTCATGATGTGGCTACGACTATTGTATTAGCTCATACATGGAAATTTTGACTGACACGATTTGTAGGCTCTAAGTAAACCTACTTCTAATAGTTACCACTGGATGAGGTGGCGGACCTAGGATAGGATTTGTTGGTGGCACAGGCTATGACATGGAAGGGATGTTTATTGGAGCTGTAGGTGGTGCAACCTGAGTTGGATATCTCCTATTATGTGTCACAATATTAATCATCCCTACAAAATCATGCATGGGCAGGGTTGTATGGGTTGCATTCACCTGCAAGATATGCCCTGTAGGCACCTCATGTGTAGGCAATGGATCCTTAAATATGCCCATCTGTTGATTGTTGGTGGTGAGAGGATTGGTGATTTGGATTTCATCCTTGTCGAGCATATCCTGTACTATATTCTTGAAATTGATACATGATTGAATGTCATGTCCATTTACCCGATGATAAGCACAATATTGATCCTCTTGATACCACTTTGGTTTGGGCCTGTTAGGATCTAAGGGGTGGATCTCTAGCAAGTTGATAGCCTTGGCCTCGCATAATCAATTAAAGAGTGATGCCAAAGACTTAGGTAATGGTGTATAATTGTGAGGTGGGTGGCGTTGTTGCCTTTACCCCTAATTTTGTTGGGGTTGATTGTACTGCACAGGAGGGGGTTGGGCCTGATAATTGTTTGGTTGTGATGGATTAGGCTTTGTGGGCCCTAGAACATTTAAGACAACTTGATTAACCACTATAGGTTTTTATTGAACTTGGTTGCCTTTCGGATTTTTGTTCCATTCCTTCTTTCTAAGTTTAAGCTCCCCTTCCTGAATCTTGATATCCTCTATGACCTTGGCCTGAGCTAAAGCTTCCTCGAAGGTCTGATATTGTTGGAGTTGTAATAGTAATGAAATATATTTTGAACAACTCTTTGTGAATAACTGAGTGAGCTCAATTATAGGTAAGGCAAAAGGTAATTTGTACATGATTGCTCACCACCTATTTCCATAGTCCAAGATTGGTTCATCATCAAATTGTCAAAGATAATACAAATCAGTCAAGGTAGCTTTATTCTTAACGTTGAATGCAAAGTGTTCCAAGAATGCATTGGCAAGCTATTCAAAGCTATGAATTTTGTGCCTTGGGAGGTGATTGAACCACTCCAGGGTTGGGCTCGAGAGCGTTATCAAGAAGGTTCTTAGCAACAAGGCATCGTTATCCTGAAGTTGAAAGCATAGGTTCATAAAACTGGTGACATGTTCCTGTGCATCATCATCCCCTTTAAACTTGTCTAACTTGGGCATTTCAAAATGCATTAGATATGGGGGAGATGGGATAGAAGGATGTAGTAGTTTGTTGCATAGTTGGCTTAGTGTGGGTTTCTTGTAACCCATTCCCAAAGCTTGTTTTTCCAGTGATTGAATATGCTCAGTGAGCACCTTGTAAGCTTCGAAGGAAAAAAACTCATCTTCATGCCTTTGCCCTCGAGGAGGGGGAGGTGGAAGATGCCTAGTGGAGCGAGGTGGTTGATCATGGTCATCTACCATATCCTCATAATGCAACTCGGGGTACCCCTGATCTTGGTAATCTGACCCTAAGTCCTCATAGGCTACGTGCTTCGATGGAGCATTATTGATTTGATGTTGGAGAGGCCTATGTTGTTGAGGGGAGGCACAAGGAGGACGGTTATGATTAGGTCTAGGTGGTAGGTTTTGCTTATGCCATGCACTATTTTTGTATCTGTAGCCTATGTGTACGTGGTGTAGGAACCACCTCTTGCATGGATTTTTGTAATTTTTCTTGGTATATTGCTTCTTGGTACACCCTATTTTCTTGCAGTCTCTACTGGCTTAGCTGATACTACTCATCCAAGCATTATTTATCCAACCGTAGTTGGTTCAATATTGCTTGTTTGTCAACATTCTTTCTAAGGGCTTGCTCTTGTTGGTCAATAGTATGGGGCCGATTGCCCTTTGTGTTGATATGAAGGACTTTAGCCTGATCTATAGCTCTAGAATGGTTGGCTATCTATTTCCCATGATCGAGGGAAGCCACGTTGACTTGGTGCCTGGGCTTATAGGTAAGCTCGACATACTCAAGGGGTATAGAGGCACAATGTGCTTGCATGGAATACTCTTCTTGAGGACTTGGGAAATTATCAAAATCCCTTTCTTCCTCAGTGATTAAGATTGGGTGAGCTGAAATGGGTGTTCGAGTAGTATGGTGAGTGCCATACCTATCTGAAAAGGCATATTGTCGACTCATCCCTGGATGGTCAAAAGGAGTGGCATGATCATCCAACCTTTTCCATGGTGTATATTGTTGATCATTCTCTACTTGGTATATATTATGAACCGGAATGTGGATTAATGGCACTACCCTACTAGGACCTTCTCCATGTTGTAAGGTTTGTCTATGGTGAGCATGAAAAGTATCTTGGCTATGGAAGTCATCATTGTGATCATACTAAGGATCAGTAGATGCATTTGGGATGGGGACTTCCTCTAGGATAGGCTCTATGTAAAAACCAGGATGCCAAGCAGGAATGACCAAATATTTAGGACTGAAGTGGAGGCATTCCATGCCTCCTTGGAAATCATCTGTGACACTAGCCCTTGAGCGGGCTTGGCCACGTGTAGTTACCATGTGATTATCTCCTTTAAATTTTAGCAACACACAATCAAACAATCAAAGAAAACACCCAATCAAACAATGTGATTATCTCTTTTAAGTTTTAGATGTGAATCCCTAAGTTGTTTGGTGTGTTTTGATTTGTTGTAAATCTGAATTTCACTCTTATCATGTTTGAAAATGGTTGATGTAACTCTCAATTTGTTTAAAGGATTTCACCTGTATACTCATAGTGACTAAACCTGGTGATGAAGTCTAAGCAATCATACCCACCAAAATATGGAGATGAAACCCATATCTAATCAGGGAGCACAGGTCCTACTAGTCCTCACCCATATTGACCGCAGGCAGTGATACACCCTCTGAAGAGAAATGCATGTTATTTTCCACAACTAAGATAATTCTTGGAAAATAACGTTTTAATTTTAGAAAGCTAAGATGCACCCTACATGAGTAGTCATAAGCAACAAGCATACAAACTACGATTTTATTTTTTAGAAATTTATATATCAAAATAATCAGTGCGACGAGTAGATCACAATGGGCTAGGACTCAATTTTTTTATCAAAATTTTGTATTTGTGGAATATTTGGCCAACCGAGGCTAGTGGAAAAATGACAACTTTGAGGAATTTCACAAAAATAAAGAGTTAAGACTTAAAAATTTTGTGAGATATGCAGAAGGGGTTAACTAAGACAACAAAACAAATTTGAAGTTTTTTGGAGTTGTCTAGAGATTTTTGTGACTATTTTAGTGTTGTTTTCACCTATTTTTGGCTAAAAAATCACTCAAAATAGAGTAATAATAAAACCAAAATAACTTCTTCGTTATAGCTTCGATTTGCATGATTTTAATTTTGCTGGATGTAGAATCAAAAAGTAGCAATTTATTTTTCTTTTCTTTTTTTGAAAATTTTGATTTTTTTTTTGGATTTTCTAAATTTTTTTGAAAAAATAATTAATTTTTAGATTTTCTAAAGTTTTGATTTTTTTTGTTTTTTTTCCTAAGGTTAAAAAATTAAAATTTTAAAGTTCCTAAAAAAAATTAAAAATTTTAAAGTTCCTAAGGTTGTTTTTTTAGTTTATAAAAAAATTTGTTGTTCGAAGACTCATAGAAAAATGCAAAATAGATTTTTTGCTTATTCAGGAGACAAAAATGTTGTTAGATCTTATGTGTAAAATAGTTAACAGAATTTGGAGGGGTGTTGGTCATATGGATGTGGCTGTCCAAGGTGCCTCAGGGGGTATTGTTACTCTTTGGAACTCTCTTGAATGGACTGCAATAGAACATCTAGCCTGGAGGGGTGTTCTCACATCACATTTTAGGAATAATGTCACAGCTGAACATGTTTTAATCACAAATTTTTATGGGGCTCAAAACCTTGATGGTCAGCGGCTTCAATGGAAAGCTATGCATAACATGAGAATCTCAAGGGAAGATTTAGACTGGATTATTGCTGGAGATTTCAATGCTAAATTATCCTCTAGAGATCAGGAAGGGGGAACCCCAATTTTAGACCCAGGGGATCGACTTATGATTGCCCAAGTCCAGGCTTTACACTTAGTGGATATCAAAGGCCCTGGAACCAACTATACTTGGACTAATAAGAGGAGGGAGCCACATAGCAGGAAGGTAAAGTTAGACCATTTTTTGGTTTTAGAGGAGGCATTTGTAAAATGGAATACAAAATTTTAGATTTTGGAGGGTCCTGTTTCAGATCACTTTCCCATTTTGTTGGAAGGAGGGACTCAAACAAGGCAGCATCACAAACCATTTAAATTTGAGAATTTTTGGTTACAAAAAGAGGAACTTCGAAAGCAAATTCCACAATGGTGGGAAGAAGGCCGCCCAGCCTTTGGGACAACAATGTTTAGATTCCACAAACAACTTCATTATGTCAAAGCTCAACTGAAACTTTGGAGGCAAGCTAACAAGACAGACTTCCAAGTCCAAAAAGCTCCTTTGGTGGCTAGATGGGATGAGGTTCAAAAACACTTTAGGGAAGGAACAATTATTGAGCAGCTCAAAGCCGAGGATGATGCCTTGCGTAAAGCGGTTGAGGACATTGACAACCAAGAGGAGACCTTTTGGAAATAGAGAGCAAGAACCACTTGGCTATTAGAAGGTGATAGAAATACCAAATTTTTTCATCGGACTGCTTGTGCTAGGAGACAGATGAATAACATGGAAGCCCTTCAAGATGAGAACGAACACTCCTTTGATACTCTTCCAGGTATGCATTCACATGCAATGGATTATTTTTCTAAACTTTTTAAGGAAAGTATGGTGCAAGATGAAGAGGCTCAAAATGACGTTATTGATGTCATACCTTCTGTTATCTCTGAAGAAGAAAATCAGTCCCTTCTCAAACCCATTGATAGAGAGGAACTGAAGGATGTGGTCTTTGGAATGAGCACCGAAAAAACTCCAAGTCCAGATGGCTTTCCAATTGAGTTTTTTCAGGCCTTTTGGGATAAATTAGAGGAGGATGTAATGGTTGTTATAGAGGAGTCCAGAGGTAATAAAAGAATGCTTAAAGCATTAAATCATACTTTCATCACCTTAATTCCAAAAGGGGAGAAGGGGGTCCATATTTAAGACTATAGACCTATTACCTTATGCAATGTGATATATAAAATAATCACAAAGGTAATGGTTGAGCGGCTAAAACCTCTTTTACATAACATTATCTCCTCTGAGTAAGGGGGTTTTGTAGAGGGTAGGCAGATCCTGGATGGGGTGGTTCTAGCTCAGGAGGAAATCCATTCAATGCAAACATATGGCAATAAAGGAATGTTAATAAAACTAGATATGTCAAAGGCCTATGATAGGGTGGAGTGGAGCTTCTTGGCAAAGATGATGGTAGCCTTTGGTTTCTCTCAAGATTGGATAGAATGGGTCATGAGTTGTGTCTCTACTCCGACATACTCAGTGTTAATCAAGGGTCTTCCCTCACAACCATTTGGAGCCACTCGTGGCCTTCGTCAAGGGGATCCCTGCTCTCCCTATCTATTTCTCATATTAGCTAAAGGACTTGGTAGACTTTTCTTGAAGAGAAGACAACAAGGTGTGCTAACAGGTATCAAGGTGGGTGAGGAAGTTTTGACTCACCTACAGTTTGTGGATGATACTGGATTGGTGGGAGTGGCCAGCTTCAAGGCAAGAATGATCAAAGATACTCTTAGTGTCTACCTTAGGGCTACAAACCAAGTCATCAATGATAAAAAATCCAAAGTGGTCTTTTTCAATCTTGATCAGAGGCTTCAGGACAAAGTTTTAGAGATCTTGGGATTCACAAGGACTTCTCTCCCAGTGGTTTACTTGGGGGTTCCTTTGCACTTCAAAAAACTAAAAATAGATATATGGAGGAATATTTTGGATTGTATCAAGGATATAATTAATCATTGGTCTCAAAAATGGTTAATAGATTAACTTTTTTATAGTCAGTCATTCATGCCATGCCAATTTATAAATTCTCTATCCTGGCTGCCCCACATACTATATGGAAAGAGTTGGACAAGATGGCTAGAAAATTCTTATGGGAAGGAGTAAAAGGAGAGAGGAAATGGGCCTTAGTTGGTTGGGACAAAGTAACCCAACCCAAGGTAAAAGGAGGTTTGGGTCTGAGAAGATCCAACATAAACAATAAAGCTTTGGCTGGAAAGCTTTACTGGAGGTGGATTTCCTAGCCAACTTCCTTATTCAGTAGAATCCTAACCAGTAAATATTTGGGACATGTTAACCCAAATGAGGTGGGTCATTTCCCTTTGGATGGTACTTGATCCTTAGTGTGGCAAGCTCTCAAGTTAGGATCTCAGGTAGTAAAATATCAATTATTTTGGAAAGTGGGGAGAGGGGAGAAGGCTCGTTTTTGGACAGATTCTTGGGATCAATACCCACCTATCATTGTTGATTTTCCTGAATTGCAACCAATAAAAGCAGCCATTGAAACCAAGGGATGGGTCCAAATTGAAAGTTATTTCACCACTAGGCAGCTGGGGGATTACAAGTTTAAGTAGTTTAAGAAGTTGGATGAGTGGCCAATTTCAATCCCTCCGGATTTGGCACCCATCATGACTAAAATCTTGATAGAAATATTTCTCACAGGTAGAGACGAGGAGGATGAATTAGCTTGGGGCTATGGGAGCCTTGGTGTCTACACAGTGAAGGACGGATATGACAAGATCCTTCCAGAGCCTCCCTTGCATACTTTTTAGGTTGAGGATTGGAGAAAGATCTGGCATCCCAAAGGTTGGTTGAAAGTTAACTTTTTTTCCTGGAAGTTCATGCACAATGGAATTCTCACTTTTGATAACCTCAGATGTAAAGGAATCATTGGTCCTTCCCAATGTGTCTTATGCTACAAGAGTGAGGAAACAAATGACCACTTGATGTTTGAGTGCCCTTTCATGCGTCAGACCTGGAAGAGATGGTTTTCATGTTTTAAAATTCAAGCTAATGGTGACTTGAATCGGATTAATATCTGGGAAATATGGAAGAGGGGTAGATTTAAATCTAAAGCTCTTCGTCTTGGTTGGAAGCTTGGATTAAAATTTATTTGGTGGCAAGTGTGGTTGGAGAGAAATGCTAGAATTTTTAGAGAAACTTTTTCTTTGTTAGATGGATTTTGGCAGGTCATTTGGAGCAAAGTCACTAAAACTGTGGTCATCTATGCTAAAGAGGAAACTTAGGTTGTGATTGGGGCAAGGGAAGGAGTTGAAGTGCAAGAGGGACAGCTCAGAGCTAGTTGGAAACCACCCCTAGAAGGTTGGATTAAAATTAATATTGATGGAGCTACAAAAGGCAACCCGGGTAGAGCCGAAATTGGAGTGGTTTGCCATAATCATGTTGGAATAGTGCTCTATTAGGAATTGCAAGGCTTGGGAAGAGCTACAAACAATGAATCAAAAGTCATAGCTATCAAATCTGCTTCTATTTGGGCAGTTAAACAGGGCCACAGGAGGATAATCCTTGAATCAGATTCTCAAATAATGATTGGAGCTCTAGATTGCATGAGGAACTTTGCCTTGAAAGCTTGGAGGTTGAGGATTCTTGTCACTCAAATTAAGGAATTATGGAGGGAATTAGATGATGTGATTCTAGTCTACATGAGTAGATATTTAAACAAAGTGGGTGACTTCCTGGCTAAGATGGGTGCTGAGAAGGAGATAGGGGTTCAGTTGCACAGTGACATGGCTATTGAGGAGGAGGTGATTAGGCAGGGTCTTGAAAGGTCCCTGAGCTAATGATCAAAGAAAAAGCAAAGGGTGGAAAGGTGTCACGATATTGCGACATGCTGCTTCGTCATGGCCAAGGGAGGAAAGTTGTCGTGATATCGCGACATGTTGTTTCGTTGCGACCAAGGGAGGAAAGGTGTCGTGATATCGTGACATGTTGCTTGGTCGCGGTCACAGGAGGAAACATGTCGCGATATCGTGACATGTTACTTGGTCGCGGCCATGGGAGGAAAGGTGTCGCGATATCGTGACATGTTGCTTGGTCGCGGCCTTGGGAGGAAAGGTGTCGTGATATCGCGACATGTTTCTTGGTCGCAACCTTGGGAGGAAAGGTGTCGTGATATCGCGACATGTTGCTTGGTCATGGCCAAGGGAGGAAAGGTGTTGCGATATCGTGACATGTTGCTTGGTCACGACTGAGGAAGGAAAGTTGTCACGATTTCACGACATGTTGCGTGGTCGTAGTCAATGGTGGGAAGATGTCACGATATCGTGACATGTTGCTTCATCGCGATCGAAAGAGAAAAGGTGTCGCGATATCGTGACATGTTGCTTGGTCGCGGCCAAGGGAGGAAAGGTGTCATGATATCGCGACATGTTGTTGGATCGCGACCAAGGGAGGAAAGGTGCCACGATTTCACGACATGTTGCATGGTCGCAGTCAATGGAGGGAAGATGTCGCGATATCGCGGCATGTTGCTTTGTCACAGCTGAAAGAGAAAAGGTGTCGCGATATTGCGACATGTTGCTTGGTCGCGGCCAAGGGAGGAAAGGTGTTGCGATATCGCGACATGTTGCTGGGTCGCGGCCAAGAGAGGGAAGATGTCGCGATTTCATGACATGTTGCTTGGTCGCGATCAAGGGAGGGAAGATGTCGCGATATCGCGACATGTTGCTTCGTCGCGCCAAAGAGAAAAAGTGTTGCGATATCGCGACATGTTGCTTCAGCCGAGAAAGAAAAAGTGTCGTGATATCGCGACATGTTGCTCCGTCACGGTCGAAAAAGAAAAAGTGTCGCGATATCATGACATGTTGCTTCATCGCAACCAAGAGAGAAAAAGTGTCGCGATATTGCGACATGTTGCTTTGTCGCGGCCGAGAGAGAAAAAGTGTCGCGATATCGCGACATGTTGCATCTCCATGGCCAAGAGAGAAAAAGTGTTGCGATATCGTGACATGTTGCTGCATCGCGGGAAAATGAGGAAAAGGTGTCACGATTTCGCTACATGTTGCAACGCCACTGCCCAAGGAGAAAAAATGTCATGATATCATGACATGTTGCATCGTCGCGGCCAAAGGAGGACAAAGTGTCACGATATCGTGACATGTTGCAATGTCAAGGACAGAAGAGGAGAAGGTGTCGCGATATCATGACATGTTGCATTTTCATGCCTAAAGGAGAAAAGTGTCGCGATATCGTGACATGTTGCATTTTCACACCCAAAGGAGAAAAGTGTCGTGATATCGCGACATGTTGCTTTTTCATGGCCAAAGGAGAAGAGGGTAAGTGTGTCGCGATATCGCAACAAGTTGCATCTACAGACCAATCTGATCCCATTGTTATCTAGTTAATGGGTCAGGAGATTTGGCCCCATTGTAAATCTTCATTTCTATTGTAAGCTTGTGTTCTCTATGATTTTGGCTGGGAAAATTCCCTTCCCAATTTGTAATTGATCTTTGTTTTAATACAAGTTTTTTTCAAATTTTTCAAAAAAAAAAATCTTACAGAGGAGGTTGAGGGAGAGGTTGAAGAGAGCTCCAAAAAATAAGGTTGATGGGATAAATCCACTCGGCCTAGCTAGAGATGAACTACTTCAAATTCAAGTCCTACTATACTTAGGATCGTTTCATTCTCAAGTGGATTAAGCACTGATAATGGTATTTTTGATCATGGCATGATGAGCCATAAGGAGAAGTCATAGTCACTCCCTAGTCGAGTAGGGATGTAGCTCCACCATGGCTTAAAATGAAGAGGTTGGGATTGATAGGTGGAAACATTATGGCACTATAATAGAATCTACTATGTTTCACATCACACAAAAAACACTATCCATCCTCATCTCTATATAACTAGCAAAAAGCTTAAATTCTTGCTCTCCCCTCCCTAGTGCCCTTCTTTTTTGTTTCTATAGTTTTTCTCCAAAGATATCAAATTCAATGAGACTTTTACTTCTTATTCACATAAAAATAGTAGCGAGAGTAGTTCCATACCTATGCTACAAGAGAACCTCTTTATCATATGTGATTGATCTTGAATAATTGGTGGTAATCCCTCGTAATTATGTAAAGAGATAGATGTGCCTAGTGGAGCACTCAAAATGAATGTACCTAAAAATCCTAGATCTCATGCTTAAAACATACAAAATTTTGGGCTAGGCCATTTTAATCCACTCATAACATAGTGGAGTTAGTTTGAGCCAAGCTCCCTTAGATTTTCAAGAGCCTCGCTCCAATTGGTTTGCTCCCAAGCCCAAAGGGAGGCATTGTTTGCTATAAGGAAGCTTATTAATTAAGGGTCACACCTAGCCCTTAAAGTATTACTAGAGCTAGAGCATATGAGTGGCATTTATATCTCTTCAGCATAATAGAGCCTATAAGAGTCATGTTGCCAAGTAATATAACAAGAGAGTTTGTCATCATGATTTCGAAGTTAGGGACCTTATTCTCGAACTCGATAATTTAAATAAAGAAGTGCAAGGGTAAGTTTAGACAAGAATAGCTTGGTCCATATACTATAAAAGATATGTTGGGGTCCAAGGAAATGAAATTACAAACAATAAATAGATTTAAGTTGGAGGACTCCACCAATTCCATGCATGTCAAAGGCTTTTACATGTAGCTCTTTCTTGACCCATCTCTATGATCTTGATGTTTTTCTTGGTTTTCCAATTGACTTTGTCTTATATTTCACTTTGATTTCTTTGACTATCTATTTGTGAGCATCAATCCTATACATTCTTTAGTTTGATATATCTTAATGTGTTTTATGATGTTTTTTCTCTCCTGATTGAGAAATCCCCTTTAAGCAACAATCTTGGTCATCCTACTTTTTATCTCCTTCCTTCTTGATTTTGGTCAATTTTTGTCTTTACTTGCTTTTGTCATACAATTTACATGTTGTTATGCTCATTGCTTGGTTTTTTCCATCCATTTTTACTAGCATTTATTGCTACTAACATTATTTGCATTTTGTTTGCTTCCCTTTGTCATGGTGTTGCTCTTGCTAGTAAAGGACACCATGATTTCTTCTAGGTTTTCCCTATTGTTTGTGTTAGTACCATGCTTTAAGTGCCATAAAGAAACTACTTTAGTTTAGCCCATACCATCTCCCATATGGTATGCAGTTGAAATACCAAGACAATATTTATTTTGATTTTAATGAAATAAAACATTAAAAATATCTTAATCCCTCAAATTAATCAATCATTTTGGTGTCTCACTGTAGTGGTAGGCATTCCTTGTTGAACAATGTGATTGACCTAATATTGTAGTGTGTAAGCTTAGACCATTCTAGCAAGGGCATTGTAATTTTCCCTTCTATAGCAGAGTTGGCAGAATGCCATTTAACTCTATAAAATGTATCAATACAATGAAGAAATTCTGTTCAAATAATGTAACAAAATTTTTCTACTCTCCCATTCCAATCTGGTAACAGAAAAGTCTTTGAACCTAAGTCTCAATAGATCTAGAAATGATATCAGCTTTTTGAGCACTATTCTATCAAAACTTGCATAAAAAAAGGGAGGAATGAGGGATGAAAATAATATAGACACAAAGGAAATATAACAACATAACTACAGGACACTCAAGTATACCTCTTAGCAAGAATTTGCTATCTCTAAATCTTGATGCTGATTTTGATCATAGTTGCTTCTTTTATAGCCTCTAGGCCTTATAGTTGTCATCCTTTGGCTTGATCTTTTATGCTACCTCATTATGGGCCTTCATAGGTTTGTCACAATTTCCTCTTGGCTTGAAGGGAGCTCTTAAAATATGGTGGGCTAGGAAATTTTTTATGTTGTATCTTTTGTGCAAACAAATGGTAAACCTATATATATATATATATATATGCTATCCAACTATTATGAACCATTCGAAACTGGGCTTCTTGTCACAATTTGCTCTTGACTTGAAGGGAGCTCTTAAAATATGGTGGGCTTTTTTTATGTTGTATCTTTTGTATATATTATTTTCTGTTTATCCTAGTCATCTAATTTTATCAGTTGGGATTAGACTAGTTTGTTGTAGTGAATTCTTGATGTGAAACAGAGGGAGACCCGACGTGATGGTGAGGAGAGGGAATGAGATATGGAAAATAGTAGGACAAAATGGAATAGATTACAGAATGGTTATGAAGTAGGTGGGAGCAATGGGAGTTGATTTGTGCATGGGATGGTGGTGAGATGATGCTTTATGGGGTGAATGGTTACGATGGTCAAGAGAGAATGCCTAGAAAGAGGAGGGTAGTGATAGGTAGGAAGAAGGACATAATGGAAAACAAGATCTGGAAGCACATAAAATGAATGGAGTGGAAATCATGATGTGCTTTCATAACTATACTCCGTCATAGTGACCCCTCTGTAACTATATTCCATCAAAGTGTTGAGTGAATGACTTTCTATGAGCTGAGCATACTCTTACTCTTGCTGCACTTCTTCCATTTTCTGAGTTTGCAATACAAGAACTGGTTGCATCATCGAGACTTCTTCTCGAATATTTGAATCTACACTTTACACTATCGCCATTCTCATGGACAATAATTATTGCTTGCTTCTATTCATTTTTATCCTTCAAGTTGAGAATATTTTTTGTATAAGTCCATTCTAAGTAGGTTTATTTTATTGTTGCCTAGTACGTGATCATGTTTTGAAGATATAAAGAGATATGATTTGGTTTTTAGGTATCTGATTTGTTACTTGAGTAGCTTGCTTTTATTTATCTCGGTATAATCCGTGGGATTCAGTTTGATCATATGAACATCTCTTTCCTCATCTACCTTTATAGTTGTTACTGAGCTTTTGATTGTACTTTGGTCTAATCTGGTGTCAATGTCATCATTGACTTTGTATTTGCAAGGATAAAATAGTTCCTCTTATGATGTGTATGTCATTGGTTTTACTTTGGATGAAACACCTTTGTTAGATAATTTAAACCTGCGTGAGGGTTAGTTCAAAGTATATTGTATATTTGAAAATTAAGGTTCAGTATTTAGGCTCAGTTAATTCATTTAAATCTTCTGTAACATAGGCAAACCTGATTTAATCAATATTTTATTTCTCTTTTAGAATAAGTAATCTATGGTTAGATTCAGTTTACCTTGCATGCTGTCATCGAGGTCTCAAAATCTACATGTTTGTTAGTCCAATGATACACATAATTAATTAGATTAACCTTGAGCATTAGACAATGTTGGAACAATTTCTTGTATCCATAGGATCGAGTTGTCATGCTACAAGAATCTGTTTGAAACCAACGAACTATTACAAGCTCTGGTCAACCTGCCTATTTATTTTGGTAAGATATTTATTACTAGGGACCAAAATGGGTAAGGAAACCCCAGTGGTAAAATTAAGATATTACAAGTTTATGCACTTCCAGATTTTAGTTTAAAATTACTTTTATCAAATTGACCAAGCTAGGATAACAATATTAATTATACCTCATGTGTATACCGATGCCTAGATTCATTGGATTGTTATAGCAATTTTAACAACGCTTTCAAATGAACAAAGATAATGGAGAAAAGAAGAAATTGGATTTATTAAACTCATTCAAATATTATAATAAATCTAATAGTTAACCAATGAAAGAAATTTTCATAACACATTCAAATTTTATAATATATCATGAAGCTACAAACAACACTAAAGACAAAGAGTTGACAAAAATGAAACCCAAAATTGTATTAATTTTCAAAAGAATACCATTAAACTCTGTTAAAAGTATTAATACAATGAGGAATCCTTATTTAAATAATGTAATAATACTTCTTCAACTCTCCTATTCCAATTTGGTAATAGGAAAAGTCTCAGGACCTTAGGCTTAGAAATGACATCAGCTTCTTGGGCACTATTCTATCAAAGCCTGCATAGGAAAGGGGAAGAATGAAGGATGAAAAATAAAATAGACACAAAGGGGATACAACAACACAACTATAGGGCACTCAAGTATACCTCTTAGCAAGAATTTGCTATCTCTAAAGCTTGATGTTGATTCTGATCATGGCTACTTCTTTTATAGCCTCTAGTTCTTGATTCAATTATTTTTGGCCTCATTTAGGCCTTACAGTTGTTCCCATCTCTTTTGATCTTCTTTGTGTGCTATCCAGCTATTCCCAACTAGGTGGAATTGGACTTCCTATCACAATTTGCTCTCGGTTTGAAGGGAGTTCTCAAAATATGGTGGGCCAAGCATTTTTTGTTTTATTTTATGTAGACAAATGATGAACCTATATATACATATATATACATTTTAATTTTTTCCTATTTATCCTAGTCATCTAATTTTATCAGTTAGGATCGAACTAGTTTGTTGTGGTGGATTTTTGATGTGAAACAAATGGGGACCTGGTGTGATGGTGAAGAGAGGGAGAGGGAATGAGGTATGGAAAATAGTAGGATGGAATGGAATAGATTACATAATGGTTATGAAGTAGGTGGGAATAATGGGAGTTGATTTGTTCATGGGATGGTGGTGAGATGACATTTTTGGGGGTGAATGGTTACGATAATTAAGAAAGAATACCTCGAAAGAGGAGGGCAATGATAGGTAGGAAGAAATACATAATGGAAAACTAGATCTAGAAGCACATAGAATGAATGAGGTGGAAATCATGATGTGCTTTCGTAACTATACTCCATCAGAGTGATCCCTTTATAACTATATTCTATTGAAGCGCTGAGTAAATAACTTTTTTGTGAGTTGAGCATACTCTTACTCTTACTACATTTCTTGCATTTACAATACAAGAATTGGTTGCACCATCAAGACTTCTTGAATATTTGAATATACCTTTTACACTCGATCGCCATTCTCATGAACAACAATTCTTGCTCACTTTTGTTCGTATTTATCCTTCAAGTTGAGATTCTTTTTGTATAAGTCCATTATGAGCAGGTTTATTTTATTTTTGCCTAGTACACGATCACATTTTAAAGATACAAAGAGATTTGATTTGGTTCTCAAGTATCAAATTTGTTACTTGAGTAGTTGGCTCTTACTTGACTGGGTACAATCCATAGGATTTGGTTTAATCATCTGAACATCTCTTTCCTCAGCTACGGTCTACATTTATAGTTGTTATTGAGCTTTCGATTGTACTTTAGTATGATCTTGTGTCAATAACATGGTCGATAGTAGCTTTTGCAGGAAATATTTCATAAATGTTCTGCCACCTTGGTCCTACAAAGGGGTTAGCACAAAAAAGTGTACTATTAAAAATTGATCATCTTACTAGGCACTTGTCATTAGATCCATTCATGGAGGTGCGTGCCCGTCAAGATTTACCAATCCGCATGTAGGTTACTCCAAAAGAGGAAAATTTTATAAATTGATTATCCTAAATTAATTAGTGGTTAATCAACCATTAAGGTGTCCAGGAAAAATTATGCACTAGGGACAACGCATACCGTTAGATCGAGTTTACTTCATGCACTACCGTTGAGATCCTGAAACCTACATGTTCGTTAGTCTAATGATATATAAACATTCACCCAATTAATTAGATTAATCTTGTACATTAGGCCTAAAACCTTAGATTAGCAATAATTGATTTAAAACACTTAGAACTAGACTTTATAACTTTTGGCATTCATTATCAATTAATGCATTAATCCCATCCATAATCCAGGTTCATTAAGACTAATCGATGATTAAAAATTTAAATAGTCTTCAATTAAACCACTAGCACTTTATAATCTAATCGATGATTAAAAATTTAAATAGTCTTCAATTAAACCACTAGCACTTTATAATCCGATCATCTCCCTGTGCACTCACCGTTAGATCAAATAATGGATACACATACCCGTTGAATTGTTTAGATATGCAAGTGAATTAAATTGAAAGAAAGAGGGTCATTATCAACATATTAGACCCTCATTAATCTTGATTATGCATGAAGATTAATTTTTAATAAAACCCATTGATTAATCATCCAATAAACCTTGTGCAATTATCCTTCAAACTCTTAGGGTGCACTATCATTGGATCTAGGTGGGAGTGAGCACTACCGTTGAGATCTGAATAGTTGCACACTTTTTATTCCAAGGGGGAATCATCTATCATGCACTTAGAACCATGTTAATCATAATTAACCTTGCTTAAACATACTTTGACCTTAGTTTTATTGATGATTGACTTGTTAAAACTCGACCACTTCGACGAGCACTAGTCATTAGATCAAATGGGGATCGCATGCTGTCGTTGAGATCTATGAGATGCTCGATATTTATCTGTCGCTTAGATGTAATATTTTAATTATCGGGTAACTTGGTATGCGTGCTTCATTGAATTAACTAGGGATTGAGCGTATCTGTTTAAATCAAGTGATTTGCACGATCTTTAACCAAAGGGGTTCATATCCCCATCTTCAAATTACTTTAAACCTTATATTATAATTCCTCTTTAAACTTTGGTAATTTTAAACACGTTGATTATTCCAAAGGGGGAATGATTAACAATGTCTTTAAGACCCTTACCTAATCATGTTTATTAGGAATTAAAGAGGTTTAACTAAAAATTGATTCCTGGGTGCTTAAACACCTCGACATTAATGATTGGTTACTTGGAGTAGCATGCACCTGTAGATCTTATCAAAGTCGTGCACTGCTGCTCAAATTTAGGAAGTTACATTCTAATTAAAACCAAGCTTATAATGAGGTTGATTTTAAACCTATATTAATTAAATGGTTAATCAAGGTTTTACCAATGTTGACCAACCTTAATCTTTGACCTCTTAAAAACCTTACATATTTGGGAGCGTGCATCATTGGATTAACGAGGATTCACGTGCGCTCGTCTAGATCGACAAATCTGTAAGCCTTTTAACATGTGATTGGTGATTTAAAACCTTTTTAAGCATCTGATTATCAATATTAAGCTTGGATTAATCTTTAATAAGCTTGTGATTAACTTTGGTTATCCTTAATGAGCACCTTCCACTGGACCAGATAGGAGTGAGGGCTACCATTAAGATTTCAAACTTGCTCGATGTTTAATTGAAAGGGGTGCATGACCCTTAATTTTTTTTATGTGAAAACTTAGATTTTAAACCTATATTAATTAAATGGTTAATCAAGGTTTTACTAATGTTGACCAGCCTTAATATTTGACCTCTTAAAAACCTTACACATTTGGGAGTGCGCATCATTGGATTAACGAGGATTCATGTGCGCTCATCCAGATCAACAAAGCTGCAAGCCTTTTAACATGTGATTGGTGATTTAAAACATTTTTAAGCATTTGATTATTAATATTAAGCTTGGATTAATATTTAATAAATCTTGTGATTAACTTTGATTATCCTTAATGAGCACCTTTCATTGGATCGGGATAGGAGTGAGCACTACCATTAAGATCTTCAAACTTGCTCGATGTTTAATTGAAAGGGGCGCATGACCCTTAATTTTATTTATGTGAAAACTTATATTATGACCAAATTTAACTTTAGGTTTTAAAGATCAGAAAACTTAGTGGGCGTGCTCCATCAGATTAACCATGGACCAAGCACTACCATCTAGATCTTACAATTTTCTTGATACTTAACCAAGGGGGTGCATGCCTTAGACCTTATGTTATGCAATTTAGACCATGGTATTGTTGTTTTAACTTGTGATTTGCTTATGAGCATGCGTCCGTCCAGATCTTGATGAGCCACACGCGTTCATCCAGATTGGCAAAGTTGCACAGGTTTTATCATAAATGGGGCACATACCTTCATTTGACCATTTGATTTTAATTAGACCTTGGGATTATTTCTTTCCACTTAGGATCGAATGTTTCATTTAAATTTTTTAGGGACCTAAGAACTTAAGGGACCTTCTTAGCGAATATTTTATTTCCTCAAATTTTATAAGTCTTTTAATAATGGAGGAAACTTCAACGGTCATTTTTCTTAATGACTAAAAAGGTATTCAATTCAAAGGTTAAGGCTATGACTTTAAATTTGATTTATCCTTATCACTTGGGGAAAGATGAACCTTTTTATAATGGCTCCTAAGGCCTAAAAATTTAAAACCAACCTTTTAGAAGTTTGAATGCAATAGAGACCAACAATTTGGGTGAATACATTGAAGCCAAAAGTTCAAAATTAGGGGTATCTTATGTTGAGTCAATTTTGGCTCCAACATAGGCTTTGATTGGGACAATGTGTTGAAAACTTGAAGCACTTGAGATTTCCAAAATCTCCTGGTTTTATTACAAGCTTTACATAAAATCATAAACTTTTAAACTTGATTAAAGGTATAAACATAAAAACTCTAAACTAAAAAGATACATTAAAGAAATAATTTATATGATCTTAAAACCATAGAGTACCCTAAAAATGTTATTTCTCTTTAGTCAACTTAGATCAAAGGATTAGAATTTTAAGATTAGATGCGCTTTTAAAAATATTGCTATGATTGTTCAGCAAGGTCTCTGGATATTATTATACACAATTCATCAAAGTTAATTTTTCCATCATGTATTTACCTAAGTGTGTGTTAGTGTATTCATTTCTAATTTCTCGGTCTTCCATAACTTCATCATGTTTGGAAAATGATTAAGCCCAATAGGTAATTTCACTCTTTTAATATTTTCACCATGTGTAGGGCTCCACTACCGATCAAGTGTCTATAGCCCCGATGGAGATGCTACCGATTCCATCTAGTTTTACTCTCATCGCCAGTCAAGCATCTATAGCTTTGGTAGAGGTTTTCCAAGATATCTCAGAGACTAACTCAATCTGCATTATAAATGGTTTTCTTTCTCTTTTTGAGAAATATTTTGATGACTGTAAATTATGCAATGAGTGTGCCTAAGTTGAGGATTAGTTTTCTGGCTAAAGGATTGAGTGTAATGATTTTTGGCTTAATCATTTTATCAAAGATAATTCTATCCCTTGGACCCTAAAATTTCTTATAGTATTGTTTGCAATGTGAGGCTATGACATGATGGACCAACAACTCTGATTTTACTCTATTTTATTTCATACCATATGATAATTGCATAAACATTCAAATTTGTAAAATTGTAAGCAACACTAGAATCTAAAATAAATTTCCTTCTCTCCTACTTGTCTTAGAGAAATAAACATTAAGGAATACTCTTCTACCTTATAACAAAATGAGAAAACAATACAAACAAAACAACACAACATTCTGACAAAAATACAACGCTATTTTTTATAGGATATTTCCTCCCTTCTGACCCCATAGTAGGGGGTTGTAAATCTTGAGATGTAGACCATTTATAGGAATTTTCATCAGTTCTCTTCCAAGGTTTACAACATATAAGTATTTTGACCAACAATTTGAACTATCTGATATGGAGCCATTTAGGTTCAAGATTTCCTTTCTCACCATGCCTATCATTTTGAGGATCCTAATAGATTACTATGTCCCCTTCAAAGAAGGGAGTACCTTTAGCTTTATTTTTAAACAGTTTCATAGTTTTATAAGTTTGTTCAATCATCCTATTAAGAGTTTCTCTTCTTTGTTCTTGTAATAGGGTGATTTGGTCCAACCTTTTCTATAGATCATTAGGGTTCTCATGATCTTGAAATAGTAGGAATAATGCTAATTTATCTGCCTTAGGGGGCAGTAAGGCTTTTTATCCATACATCATTTCATAAGGAGTTCTTCCTGTATTTCTTTTGAGTGATAGTCTATCTGCCCATAGAGCAAATTTTAGTTCACTATCCCAACTCTTTTTATTCTTACCCAATGATCTTTTAATACTAGTAATTAAGTTTTTATTTGAACCCAGGTGTTGTAGGTGAGTTGGAGAGGAGAGGGCAATCCTCCAAGGGAGGTCCCAGGTTCAAATCTCCACCCTACCAAAAAGCTGAATTAGGTATCCTAAATCCAATTGATAATGTTGGTGCGGGCAGGGTCGGGTGCAACTCCCGGGTGACTTTGATGGTGTAGAACCCCCTGTTCGTGGTCTCTCAAACCAAGGTGGCCCCGCAAAGGGTTATTCACTTATAAAAAAAAAAAAAAAAGTTTATATTTGATGAATCAACGAGACCATTTCCTTGAGGGTAATAATTTGCAGAGTGGGAAATTTCTATTCCATACTTAGCACAAAGTTCTACCATTTCAAATGTATTCAAATATTTCCCATTATCTGTTACTAATTTTTTAGGAACTCCAAATCTAGTTAGAATAATTTCATCTACGCAATTAATAATAGTTTAAATTGTAAAGATCCTTAAAGGAGCAGCCTCTACCCATTTTGTAAAGTAATCCATTGCAGTTATGATCCATTTGTTCCTATTTGATGAGTTTGGATTGATCTCTCCAATAAGATCGATACCCCATTGTGTAAATGGTGCTTCTATGATCATTGGCTTAAGGGGTATAGCTGCGAAATGCTTTTTACCTACAAAAAATTAATAGTTATGACAATTCCTCACATATTGATATACATATTTAAAAAGGGAAGGCCAATAATAACCTACTCTCATAATTTTGTTAGCAGTAGTTTTTGGTGCAAAATATCCTCCATAGAAACCATCACGAAATTCTTTAATTGTTTTTGGGACTTCTTTTTCAAATAGACAGACTAGTAATACACCATCAGGGTATCTCCAATAAAGCATACCATCTTTCACATGATATTTTTTTCTTGCAGTTTAACTGATCCAGTGTTCTCCTCTTACCTATTCTATAGGGAAGTTAAAATTAGTTGATGCTTCTTCTCCTATTTATGCCATCTTGTCTCCTATCAAGGTTTCTACACCTACTATGTTCAAGGTAACTTTCAAGGCTTCAACCTTGTTTCTCTTATCCTTTATAAGGATTACTAAATCAGTGGTTGAAATAGTCCCTTCCTCAACTCTTTCTATCTCATATCCTTCCCTAAGGTTTTACTAGACTTTTCTAGAAGGATCTTGTGCAAACAATGGATTTTGACTCAAATGCACGAGTGGAGATGGTAGTGGAAAGGTTTCAGTCTCAAGCTCTTGCACAACTAGAACAGAGGTTTTTTGGAGAAACTACGTTTGTGTTCTTAATGAAATGACCATCGGTCCTCTAATTCTAGGCGAACTCATACAAAACTTAATGGAGGTTCTATAGAAAGTAACCTAAACTATTTCTAACATACTTTCTTCAAAATAGGAAAATTATAGTTGGCTACTCCCCGAAAATGGTGCCAAAATTTTGGGTAAAACATTGGTTAGTTTTCTATGGTTCAAATCATTGCCTCTATTTAATTTGTCAACCTAGGACAGCTCGTAAACTTGTAAGTAACCCCACATAGTATATGCCTGTAATATCCCTTTAATCAGATGAGTCCCTTAGATCCTATGGTTTTGGAGGGTGTTGTTTTTTTTATTTCTTGTTCATATTCCAAACTACTTAATCTAATTTGCATTATCAAAGAAATAACTGAAATGCTTTAAAATCAAAACTGCACATTTGTTGGAAATTGACAGAAAATAGGGGAAATTGCAGCTTTAAATTAAACTACAAAAAATAGGAAAATAAACTAAAATGACAAAAAATAGGTAAAATAAGGGAGGAATACTGTTGAGAGTGGGCCCACACTTCCAACAAATTTTTACCCGTGTTAAGTCATACAATGGATGCTAGTTGAATTTGATTAGAAAAATCAAATGTATTTTATTGAAATGTGCAGCAGGAATTTATAGAGAAAATTTAGGATCTGTTTTTCAGGGGTGGCCTGCATATTTATAAGATATGTGTCCATGCCCTATTACATTCTAAAAGCAAGTTGATTTTTTATTTTTTTTTTACAATAATACACACGAATAAAGGAGATTAAAGCAAAACATTAACTCATAATTTATTCAGTGTATTCTATATCAAAATATAATACACCCGATATTTTGCTTTATCCGATTACAATAAGTTTTACGTGATTGCTAAAAATAGATGACATATGGTCATTGATGTTGTCCTTGGTTTGCATCCATCACTAAAATTGCATCTGCATTCATCGCTAAAATCGCCTTTCTATTCTACCAACAACAGGGTATCACGTTGTAATTTTGCATCAATGGGAATCAAGTTCCTTATCTATAGATGTCAAGAAGTAGGTGCCAAAATGGGAGTCATGTTCCTAACGGGAATCATGCACCTAATAGTCAAGCTCAACAGTTAAGCGCCAAACGGGAGTCGGGTACCTAAACGGGAGTCGAACACTTGACTTAGCGCTTCATCACTATTTCATTGCAAATATTTTTACCTTCAATTTTTCATCATAAATGGAAAGTGCTAGGTCCAAGTGGGACCTTGATGTAAACATGTCAAAATATCATAAAATCCATTGCATTTACATATAATCCACTCAAAAATAAATATTAGACAACATACATAATCTAATATTAAATACATATAAAATTTGCATTAAAACACATACTTCTATGAAAATAAATGTTGCAATATATATGGAAAGTTTGTACAAAAAATAAGCATTTTCAGGGCTCATTAGCAAGTGCATTACATAAACTAAAAGGTAAGAATCAGTAAGCTAAGGTTCCCCATGGACAAGTGAATGTTTTTTTATCTTGGTCTCCTTCCCCTATCTGTATCTGGTTGTATCCACTAAACCCATCCAAGAAAGAAAAGTACTTTCTTCCTACTAAGGTGTCAAGGACCTGATCTATAAAGGGTAAGGGGAAGTGGTATTTATTTGTTGCCTTATTGAGAATTTTGTAATCAACACAGATGCGCCACTTTCCATTTTTATTTGGCACCACCACCAAAGGTGATACCCACTCACTATAAAATATAGGGTAGATAAATTCAACTGTTAGGAGTTTCTACAATTTAGTTTTAACAATATCTTTCATAGTTGGATTCATCCTACACTGTGGTTGTCTTACCGGTATTACTTGTTCTTCCAAATATATACGATGAGTACAAAATTTAAGAGAAATTCCTCTCATGTTTCAATAGTCCCAAGCAAAATCATTTTGATTTTTGACTAATATCTCCTTCAGGGTGTCCTGTTGAGCAAATATCAATTCATTGTTTACATTCAATATCCTCCCAGGTTCAACCTCAATTTTTTTGATGTGGTGATCTTTAATTCCAACAAGTGGTGATTCTGAAGGAGGGTAGGAGTATTCTCCTTGGAAATTTTTTGACATAACTCTTTCTTCATCATTTTCATCCTCAAGTTCATCCAATGCTATTATTGGTTGAATACTTGATAAATCATGAGTATTCTGATTTCCATAGTTAGGTTCTCCCAACAAGTCAAAAAATTGTATAGGTGGATGAATAGTCATACTTTCAATAGTCTAACCATTAGAAATTATTGCCATCCAAGATCTACCTAAGATGAGTGGATAACCACCCAACCCAGACTTGGATTGCAACATCGAGAAATCTGTTGGATATTCCCATGCATATACTGTAACTATAATGTCCTCCAACATTCCTTCAAGGAGCACTGTAGATCTTTTAGCCAATTACAATATAGTTTTAGTTAGCTTTAGATTTGTGAGTTTCAGTTTTAGCATAGTATCCTTGGGTATGACATTAATGGCTACCCCAAGATTTACTAGTGTATTGGGTAATGGATAGCCTTCAATTTTGATAGTTAAAAAAAGACTTCCTGGGTTAGAATATTTTTGGTGGTAGGTTTTTCCTAGTATGAGATCAACTAGTTGTCCTACCATATTAATTGCTTTTGCTAGCCTTCATCCTGGTTTTCTCAGACATGTTTCCTTTATGGATTTTGTGTAAATTGGAACATGTCTTATAGCCTGGAAAAAAGGAATTGTGACTATTAAATGTTTTAGATGATAGAATATCAAACTCCGATTGTACTAGATTTCTTGGTTCTTGCAACCTTTTTGGAAAAGGTGGAACCTCTTCTCTATCATTTTTAGTAATTTTTTCTTCTTCTACTTCATCTACAAGAGGTGATTCCTCATTTTCTACTTCTACATTTTCCTCCTCTTCTACCAAAGGAGCTACTTCTACCCCTACTTGTCTACCTGACCTTAACTGTACAAGATTACATCATACTCTAATATTGTACATTGAAAACATCTCGTTTTCCACTTGGTATGCTAGATAGTTTGGTTTGTTATTTGGATTTGATGTGGGTCGTGTACGAAGTTGAGCAGGTCTCAAAACAGGGGAATCTGGTAAAATCTGTTGTAGTGGAACTTGTGGTGCATTCTATGGAGTTGAATTCCATGCATTATAGTTTCTCCACTGAGGTCTAGGTTGCTAATATGGCATCCATGGGTATGTATTATAAGGAGTGTTTCCTTGGGGGGTGTTTGTCCAAGGTGGCTATCCCCACCAACCCATATTGGGTGGTTGAACTTGACCTTGATTCATGTAATTACCTCCTCCATAGGATGGCATTCCAACTGGCATGTTGTTTCCCATAGGAGACATTGCCAATTTCTCCTATTTCCCATGAAATATACTTCTTCTACTCCAATATATTCTTTAGCTTTTGGAAATTGTGGGTATAGCTTTGTATTATGATCTTTCTGAAAAACAACACATACTCTAATCTTGTTTTATGGACATGCATTTTTTGGGTGTTTCCCTCTACATTTGGGATAAAAATAGACTAATGTTACCTCATTATCTTACTTCTTTCTCTAAAGCAAAAAATGTATCCATCTGCAGTGCAAGAGATGACAACATATCACTCTTAAGGTCTTCTAGCATGTTACCTATTTTTGTTTTGGTGACTATGGATGTTGATTTGATATTTTAGGAGGTTGGTTTACCTTTCCTTCATGAATAATTTTGACATAAACATCATATATTTGCCATTTGATGTTGGTAAACATCTCCTCCTGATATCATATTTAGTGATTCTAGAGACTCATTAGTGAGTCATTTTACGAATATACTTCTTAAGGATATATCACTCAGTTTTGCATGGGGATATCTTTGTAGGTTAAAGCTAAATCTATCCCAGTATTCTTCTAAAGACTCGTCTTCATTTTGTGTCATATCAAAGATTTCTTCTCTAGAATCCCTTGCCCTACCAAAATTTTGGTATTGGTCTAGGAAAAGTATTTTCTTATCTTTCCAGATAGTAATTTGTTTGTTTCCTAAACTAATGAACCAATGTAGGGCTGCATTATCTAAGATTGATGGAAACAATCACAATTTTTGGACATCAATCTTGTAATCTACTGACCTGCATAAGACATCATACTTAAATAGGAACATGTCATGATATTCAGTTTGAAATCCTCTAAAGATATGAAGGTGTGTAGGAGAGGTATATTTCATCTTTGTGTCTCATGTTACCTCTTCTATTGGAAAGTTAAAATTAGTGTATGTCTCTTCGGTATTAGCCATATTTTTAAAAAATGGGGTATCTACACCTGCTTCTATCAAAGTGGTCTCTAAGGCTCTTCTGTAATTTAGAGTATTTTGTACTAGAATCTCTAAGTCAAATGCTGATATAGTCCCATCCTCTACAGCTTTCCAATGTTCATTGTATAGCAAATCCTCCTCAGATTGAATTATTCTAAATTTGTTGTTATCTACCATAAATTCTTCACCTAGATTTGGTTGTTTTGGTAAGAAATAAATTTGTGCAAAAATTGGATGTTGAATCCAATTCACTAGTGGAGGTGATGGAGGGGAAGAAATTTTAATTTTAGAATTGGGTAAAGCTGATTCAGGGGCTTCTTGTGAAACTATATTCTTACTCTTAAGAAAATGATCGTTTGGTCCTCTGGTTTGTGGTGGAATCATACAATATTATGTGGAAATATTCTATAGATAAGTTAACCTAAAATTTTCAGATTGACTTGCTACAAAATAGGTTTTTAAAATTGGTACTTATCCAACAACGATGCCAAAATATTGGAAAAACATTGGTTATACTACAATTGATTTTATTGCCTCCATTTAAATTGTCAAACCTAGGAAAGCTCGTAAAATTTGTGAATTACCGTGCATAGTGTATGCCTGTAAATCCAACAAGATGAATCCACTATGTCCTAAGGTTTGGGGGGTGGTTTGTGGTGTCATTTTTTTCTTGTCCAAACCATTAATTTATCCTACATTATCAAACACATGACTGGAAATAACTACATACAATAAAACATATACTTGCTGGAAAAATACAAAAAAAAAAGGGGAAGTTACAGTAATCAAGTAAATTGCAAAAAAGATAGAAAACAAAGAATAAATAATGCATAAATAAATTACAAAAATAAATAAAAGTGGAGGAGTACTGTTGATATTGAGCCCAAGCTTCCATCGGATTCCACCTGGATCAATTCACACATATCAAACACTTAAGAAAAATAGAGATGAACACTCAAATGAATTGTATTGCAGCCTAAAAAGTTATTTTATAGAAAATTGTTTAGGGAACCATTTTTAGGAGTGGCCTGTGCATTTATATAGTTCACAACCATCCCAGGAAAGTCTATTTTAGACTTGTAATTACAACAAACATGTAAAAAATGATCCTAAACAATGGATACACACTAATTTTATCCTTCGCAACATAAATTAGGCATGTTCTATTTATTGAGAAGAATATATCTCAATCGATATCCAGAGTTTCATACAATCAATTTGTGCATTTGCTTAATCACTAATGAGAAATGAATAATTTTTTTGGTTCATTCTATTGTCCTCCATCCGCATATATTGCTGAAAACCACCATTTTATTTCTTCTAAGAACATGGTTCTTGTTGCATTTTGTTTCAACGGGAGACAAGCACCATCCAACCTGTCACTTAAAATTAGGCATTTTTGACTTCGAAGTTGGGAGTTAGGCACCATAAACTAGAAGTCAGCATTCAAGTGCCTTTGATCCTGAATTCGAAAGTCAAGCACCTTTGAATCTTATGTCGAAAGTCAGGTGCCTTCAAATCTTAAGTTAAGAGTTAGGTATTGTCAACCCCAAAGTCGAGAGTCATGCACCTTTGTCTGTGAAGTAAAAAATTAGGCACTTTTAACTTATAAAACTTCTTTGTTGTGGTCGCTTTTATCTTTAGTCTTCCACCATAAAATATGAAGTGTCAGGTCTAAATGGAACCTTGATGTAGATATACAAAAAGATAGAAAAAACTATTGAATCTATACACAATTTCACTCAAAACACATATTAGAGCATATACGCAATTTTCTATTAATTTTTTATAAAAAATTCATAAAAAAGTACATTCTATTAAAATAATGTCACACAACATATTATTAGTCCATATAAAAATATGAGCTTTTTTGGTGCTCATCACTCTTATTTAATGGCACCAAAGTTCACCAGCCCGTTTTTTACCTTCTCTATAGACATGAACAAAGTCAACTTCTTCAAAATGCTTTAAAATATCTCTAATATCTTGCATAATTTAATCAATTTGCCAATTAGCTTCTCCCTCATTTTTCAAACGATTGATAATATCAAAGGAGTCTCCTTCAAAGATAACTTTTTTAGCACCTAGATCCTTGCACCCAAATGTAAAGCATTAAATTTAGCTTTATGAGTAGTAGTATTTCCCCAAAACGTGTAAGCTACCCCCACCAATATACCCTGATTGTCCCTAAAAATTACTCCTACTTCGACCTTACCTAGGTTACCTTTGGATGCCCCATCAAAAATTTAACTTCAACGAGTCATCTCAAGGTGGTTGTCATTTTACATCACTTCTAACATGAACATTTGCCTCTCCACCACTAATAGGTTCTAAATTCCATGCCCTAGATATAATAGGCTCTCCCGTATTCTATGGCTTGATAGGGTACTTGATAGATTTAACATTCTCCTCTAAAAAGTGGGTGATACTTCCAAAAATTCTCATTGCAGACCTTTTTTCCCTCTAAAAATTCTTCTATTCGTCTCTAACCAAACTCCCCACACAAAATGAAATGGAATCAGGTTCCAAATTACATGAATATGAGGAGTGAAAATGGGTTTCTCCCATTTTGTAACCATAGAACCATATTAGAAAGCATCACCCAAGAGATGCCCATCTTGTTAATGAGGAGCTGGAAAATATTTAGAGCATAGGGACATTCCAAGAAGATGTGTTCCACTGATTCTTTTGCCTTTTCACATAAGCTGCATCTATTAAAAATTTGAAAACCTCTCTTCTTAAGATTATCCATTATTAGGATCTTATTCTGGACTACTTCCCAAAGAAAATATCCATTTAGGAATAACTATCTTACCCAAAATTCTATTCCAAGGGAAACCATTATCTATAGTAGAATCCAAAAGATCATAGGTTGTCTTCACATTGAATTCCTCATTTTTAGTTTTTCTCCAAACCATAGAGTCTTTATATGTGACAACACATAACTAATAAGTGTTTAGCTTTAAGGAGGTTCAAAGCCTCCAAATTCTTAGGGTTTAGAGATTTTTTAAATTATTATTTATATGAATTATTTTAATGGGTTATATGGCATCCCATTTATCACTGCATTATAATGCTTGGATTATTATTTATATAATCATAAAAAAATATATATTAATTATTTTAATCACATGTTATGGTATTTTAACAAACTATATTTCCATCAAGTGGTATTAGCTCAACCGGTTAGATTCCTCAAAATTTAAGGAGGAGACCAAGGTTTAAATATTGCTAAGTGATACATGGATAATATCCAAGCTTTGTTGTAATACCACTATGTGGTGATGATGTAATACAGGTGGGACTCGTTTCAATCCCATATAACCAATTGAAAAAAATTAACTATATTTCCATCAAAGCCATGATAATTAAATGTAGGTACATTCTTTGTGAGTCAAACAATATCATCATTTAAATGTCAATTCTAGTCATAACACCGATTAAAGTTTAGTAAAATAAATTTATAATTTTGAAGGTTCTATTTAAAGATTATCTATAATTATAATATATAATTGACTCTGTTTTCAGTTATTTTTTTATTAGGTAAAAAAGGGGTTTTGAAAGGGTATCAAACCTTTTACAACTAGAATAAAAAGCCTCTAAGGAGAAACCAAATGAAAACCAAAGAGGATCAGACCCATCCAGAGGGCCAAGAAGTCAAGCTCCAACCAACAACAGGAAATAGAAGATCTAAATAGAGAAAGATAGGATCCTAGAGAAGGTAGAGATCCATGAGAAATGAGAGAACCAAGAGAAATGGGAGATGTGGGTCTTGCCCAAGGATCCTCCAAAAGAATGGGATAAATTTTGAAAAGCAAGATCAAGGATGGAAACACCAAAAATCGAGAAATGGTTCCCATCCAAGTCGAAGCCAAGAGAAACGAACCACAATTTACCACCAAAGGGACATAATCAAAATTGAAATAGAGGCAATAAGGTGCCAAGCATAACATTAATCAAAAAATAGAAACTATAATCCAAGGACTAAAGCAAAATTCAAATTGGTTGAAAGGCACCAAAAGAAAATCCACTAACAATTGGATAGTGGTGCCCTTGAGCAAGGAACCACAAAAACCTCTCCCAAACTAGATCTGCACTTAAAATAGGAGTCTCACCAAAATTGCACTAGGAGCTCCCAAGGGGAAAACATGAAATTCTACAAAAAATTCTTTGGATCCACACACCCGGGCAATAGATCCACTCATCCTCTTGAGGACACCACCCCAACATACTAGAATTATCAAGAGTTGTTCCATCTGAATTCTCACTTCTTTTTAATTCAAAATTCAAATTTGAGATTTTTTCACCCAAAATTGAGAGCACAAGATCAAGCCTAGAATCCATATGATCACTAAATTCCTACAACAGAGACATGGGATCAAACCTACAAGGAATAATAAAATGACCCACCAACATACAAGCAACAAGAAAACCTCTTACCTCAACATTAATCAATTGAATTAGGGATGTCGCCAATCTCTAAATCATAAGGCCATTCAAGCCTCCTATGTTCCAAGATAGGAGCATCAATTACAAGAATTGGTAGAGGATTTCTTTCCACCCCTGTGATAGTGAGGATATTGAGAACTAAAGGAGGTAATATTCAATTATTTTCCTCCAAAAATTCTACCCTCTTCCATACCTAGCAACATCTAAGTACCATTAGCTATTTTAAATTCTATTTGCTTTTTGTTGAGGTCCTTATTCAGAGGTTTCCTCAACTTATGCTCCAACCCCACATCAATCAAACCTTTTTTATAACTAAAAATTTTAGGACCTGGGGATCCCTTTTTCAACTTGGGGGTCCTATTCCAAGTCCCTTAAGAGCCATAAAGGACTCAGTATAGAACTCTAGAACTGAATCCAAACACTCAAAGGGGTTCTACTCATTCAACATAGGTAAGTAAAGTCAAGAAGTAACTTGAAGGGAGTGGGTTTGGCTCCCATATTCAACTATGAGGGAAATATTTGAGTCATAGTGTAAGGGATCCAAGTTGATCATCATAACCACCTATGCCTCAAGCACTTATACAACCTCCTCACCTCTTTGAGAAGATGTGACAGTAATACTAGCTTCCTCGACCCCTTGAGTAGAGGGTCTGGATTCGTTTTCCAAAAAGGGCTTCTAAGAAGGTTTATTTTTAGGGTTAACCTTGGACCAAGCTTTTTTTCCTAGATTCTCAAAAGGGCTTGCCAGGATATGTCCAAATTTATTACGCTTACTACAAAAATTTGGTCAATTTTTGTAAATGATAGCCTATGTCCAACAGCCTCAATGGTCGATGAAAGATCTACTTCCAAGTCATCATTAATGCACATTCATGCAAAAATTATTCTATATTTGGCCCTTGTGGAAAGGACTATTAGGATAATATTACCCATCACTTTAATGATACCCCTTAGGATATCATCATGTCAATAGTGAAAGGGAAGGCTAGGGAGCCTAACCCAAAGGGGTGCAAAGTTGATTTTCTACAAATTTGGGTTGAAATCAGTACTCCAATACCTAAGGAAGAGACCCCATTTTCCATAAAACCATGGACCACCACTCAAGATGCACCTTGAGTCTTCCTCATAATTTAGCTTGAACATGAAGAAGGCATTTGGAAGAGCCACTATCTCTAGTTGACCTAGTTGTCTCTACTTGGAGATAGCCCACCTTCGAACTACATCTATAACTAGTTGCGCACCCAAAAACTTACCCACCAAGTTGAAATAACCCTGGTCCATTGTTATATTTAGAAGATATTCAGGGACATAAAGCTTATTCTAGGCTAAAGAAAATTTAAATAAAACTTTTGACTCACTCTTGCCCAAAAAATTAGAGACCACCATCGCGTAAGAAGATAGGTGTGCACTTAGGTTTTGCAAATCAACTAGAGGATCTGCACCAACAAGACCATCCCTTGAACTTCATGAACCACCAAGCTTCACCCTCTTAGGGATCCTATCCCCATAGGGAACTAAATCTAATATTTTTGGTAAGGGACCTAGGCAGGTCTAAGGTCTACCAAATCTCCACTCAAAACCTCAAAGGAATCCAACACTTCCTGACTAGAAATCCTGGTCCCAAGGGGGATCGGTTCTCTAATTCCTTAATAGGACACCATAAGGAACTCCAAATAGGTCTACCCAGCAACTCCATTATCTAGTGGTGCCAATTCCATTCCAAAGCCATTTGATTCTAAACTCTTCAATAAATCAGGTTAAGGAATAAAATTGTAAACCCAATTTAGAGGAGTATCTCTCCCACCTAGGAATCTCACCCTCCCATGCCCTCTTGACCTTCCTATCCCTCTTAGCAGTCTCGCATATCCTTGAGCTATCTCCCTAGGAATAGTTACATCTTAAATCCTAAAACCCTAACCACTGCATTGAATTTGTAATAACTTAGTATTACAAATTCATGTTCAATGTTCATTTAAAAAAAATCATCTCGAGCCATCTATTTTCAAATTTTTATTAATCATTTTTAGTATTACTATATTATCAAAAACTACACTACTTTACATATAAATAATTAATTTTATTTATAAGTATACTATTATCCAATATTACCATTTAAATGCTAATTCCATTCATAACATCTTTTAAATTTTAAATAAATATAATTTATAAGTTTGAATACTATTTAAAGGTTTTCTATACTTATAATATAAAATTGACTATATTTTTAGTTTATTATTAATCATTTATAACTTATATTACTATCAGCGGCTTTTGAAACTGGAAACTTGAGCGGGATGGAAGGGAGAGTGGACGGATCAATTCATTCGAGCGAGATGGAGAATAGGAATTCGTGTTTTCGGAATCTCTCCTTTCTGAAGGGTGGGGTGGGGTGGGGCGGGCTTACCAGAGGCATGCATCTAAGTTCATTTCTATCAAGGTCAACTTCTAACCTTTTGAAATAGAGAGGGTACCTTACCTTAAAATAGAGGAGCTTGGCCTCTTCTCTTTGAATAGTGGGGTGGGGGCCATTTCGATGCATGTTTGGAGAACGACTTAGACCGGCCTTGGTAGAGCCTTTCTGATGCATGCTTAACCCTTTAAAATAGTGGGATCTTGGAAAGCATGGCCCTTTTTAAATAGAGAGAGCGAGGCCCTGTTCACTACTTTACATTTATGTTTATTTTATTTATGGGTATACTATCATCCCACATTGTTAATTTGTGTAATATTTTAAAATTTATAGCATGTGTATGCTTTGAAGTGGTAATTAAACAATGTATATTATTTTAAATTAAACTATTGTTAGGATCCAATGATCAAGTTGTAGGAAGTCCATATTTGAGTCTTCAACTCCATTGGTAGTTTGTGGTCTCCACCTCCTACTATTCTCCACCTTCTCCCACCATCATGGTTTCATATTATTTTAAAGTAAAATACTTATCAAATAAAGTGTATATTATAATTTAATAGCATTAACCTTTTCACAATATCTTTCATATTACATCACAATAGAAATATGTAAATATTTTAATGAATCAAGTAATGGTATTATAGCAAGTTAGGTGAACAATTGCTTGATAAAATTTTAATCTAGGTATTCACTTAAAAAAACCTAAATTTTTAACCATTACATTTCATGCCATTCTATATTTTAATAATGTTAATTACTTTAAATTATATATATTTTTTGTGGAAGAACGGGTTTTGAAAGGATCCCTAACCTTTTATAACAAAGAAGTAGAAGCTTCCAAGGAAGAACTAAGAGAAACCAACAAGGAGCGAACCCACCTAGGGGAGTCAAGAAACAAGCATAAAATTAAACTAAAAACTAGCAACTTTTTTGAAAACTACAGGGACCTTCCCTGTTATGGCTTTGGTTTGTACATAAATTCAGCACCCTGAACTTGTAAAAAAAATTAATCTATTGTTTAAAGCTCCAAGAAATAAACTACATTAACAAAAATTGGGATTGGATCTCTTTCCCCTAGCAAAAGGTTGGGAAGGTTGAAAGTTTCCAAGATCTATATTCAATAGATACTAAGATCCATTGGTGATCTTTGACTCTGTATCCTTTTTTATAAGATATTTAATTGATGGTCTCCCACTATTATGATCTAACCCAACACCTACAAATTCCTTTTTAAGACTTATTGGATTAAGGCCAAGAAATACCTTATCCAAGAAGGGTTTAAGGGGACATTTATGACTTAGGGCCTGGGGACACTTTCTCCAGTTTCACCTCCCTTTCAACAGGAGTGGATGGGGGGATTTATTGAATCTGATGAAACATCCAACCTAGGGATATTGAGGTAATCAAAGGATTTCTACAAAAATAATGGGGTTAATGGAGAAGGGAGACTTGATTGCTCAAATTGAATCTTGGATTTGGAAAAATATGGATGCACATCACAGTATTCAACCATAGGAGGCATCTCACCCTGAAGGGGAGGTACAACATGACCTTCAACCAGGGATGGCTTCTCATATTGAACAACCTCAAATCCTAGAATATCAACTTCCTCAAATTGCTATAACTCAATAGGCTTAGATTCTTGGATATCCATATTGGATGCATTCTTTAGGGGCTTCTCTAGGCCAAATTTACCCTGTAAATTTATCCTCTTTGATGGTTCCTCTTGAGCAGATTTATCGTTTGATCTTGTCTTTTTCCATGCACTCAAAACTGGTTTATTCATGGGGAATTGGCCCAAAATATGACCAAAAAATTTATAATTGGTACAAAATTTAGGGCGATTCTCATACACAATGGGTTGGGTTCAAGACCATAAGATCAAAGTGAGCATAATAGAGGATGTAATATTAGCTTTCAAATCCACATTTATGCACATTCTTGCATAAATGATTCTTTATTTTTCTCTAGTTATGGCATCGATAGAAATTAGTTCACCCACTACCTTGGTCATACCATGCAAAACATCAACGTACCAATATTGAAATGGTAATCCAAGGTGTCTAACCCAAAGAGGAACCGTATTGATTTTATGTAATAGGGAAAAATTTTGTGCTCATCCAACCTAGAAAGAGGCCCTACTTCCCTAAGAACCATGAACCTCCATAGAGGACTTTCCTAGAATCCTCTTCACAATTGAACTTGAACATGAAAAAATCTTTGGGAAAAGCGATGATATCCAGGTCACCTTGAGGTTACCATTTGGATAAATTCCACCTTCAAACATCATCCAGATTTAACTAGGCACCTAAAAACTTGCCCACCAAATTTAAGATCTCATCCTCCATCATGAGCTTAATCAGGCCCTCAAGAACATAGAGGGTGTCTTCAACTAAAGAAATGTCAAAAATAGTGTTTGAAAAACACAAACCTGAATGAGATGAAACTATTGCTGCAAATGAAGATCCAACACCAGGATGGAAGGGCTTTGGACTGAAGCCCCTAGAGGGTTCCCATTCATAGCACCACCTGGAAGGGAACCTACATCCACCAAAGGGCCTACCTATCCACTCAACAAAAACACATGATCTACCACAGGATCAACAAGACCATCTTTGAACTCACATTTTTCTATCACCTCCCCAATGTATTCACCCACCATCTTCTCACCATTCTCGCTACCTTTTTCATTGATCTTACAACATTGAACTCCATCCCCATTACCCTGGTCTATCAATTTTCATATATATTTTATTTAATATATTATTAATATTATTAGATAAAATAATATTAAAAAGTTATAAAAATATGTGTCTAAGCATTAGTGAATGTATGTCGATAATTTATCTCTTCCACGAGTAGTAAAAGCTAAAACCATGGGGTATCACTTGCATCAAATTTACCAATAGTTGCATCTAACCAAATTCATTGAGGTGTGCACCACCCAAACTTTGATGTGGTAATCTACATATTTTTACTTAACATTTAACAATTATATTTATATCACCTAACAAAACTTAATCATGGGTTTCCACTTTGAAAGCCTAATTTTTTAACCAATTGATCTTATATCATTTAATAATATATTAAAATATTTAAATATGTGAATATTTTTTAATAAACTATGCATGGCTTCAATTTATGGTAGCTTGAAATAAAATAACAAATAGCATATCTAACTTGCATTTTTATCAAAATTATTCTTTGTTTTCCTTTATATCAAATATTTTATTTAGCCTCCTTAAACTACTATGTTTCCACAATCATCTTCTTAACATCATTTTTACTAAGAGGTAAATCTCACTTGAGAAGTAACATACTAAATTTTGAATTTTACCAAGATGAAGATCAATACCATGATTGGCTAAATTATCTAATACCTAGTTTCCTTCTCTATAAATGTGTTCACATTTTCAAGAGACTACCTCCAATAGTAGTTCATGTTCATGAACATTAATGATAATGTTATTTTTCTATAATCCCCATAACTATTTTTGTTTATAACATTAATAATAATTTGTAAATATCCATCATTTGAAATATATTTTCATCATTTTTAACTAGCAATTTTGATCCTTGTTAGATGTTTCCCAACCTCCATAACCTCTCTTTTCTCAAAGTGAGGGGGCATTTTAGAAGTTCCTCATTCTATACTTCTTTCAAAGTCTCAAGTTATCCACATATATTCTATCTTTGGGCATATACTCTTTGTCATTTCCAGCACCTCATGCTCTACACAATCCTTTCTAATTTTCATCATATTTATCTCAAACAGTTCTACTTATTAATTTCCCATATCGCTAGAAATAAAATAGTGATAACAACATCATTATTTGGGCTTTGAACCTAGGCTTCGATAGTGGTAGACCTCAATTTTGGATTTTGTAGTGCTAGATTTGAGCTTTAGCTTCAATTACAATAGATTTGAGCTTTGGATTTGACAAATCTAAGTATTAGCTTCAATGGTGGTAGACCTAAGCTTTGGCTTTAACAATGATAGATCTAATATTTGGCTTTGATGGTGGTAGATCTAAGATTTAGCTTTGATAGATTTGATATTTGGCATTAGTGAATCTAAGGGTTGGATTCAATGGTGATAAATCTAAGATTTCGCTTTAGAGGTGATAGATCTAAGATTTGTCTTTGATGATAATAGATCTAAGCTTTGGCTTCGATGGTGGCAGATCTAAGCTTTGGCTTCGATGGTTGCAGATCTAAGCTTTATTATACAAGTCAACTATCTTTATTAGTTTTATGCTGAGCAAAAATAAGCTAAGACCTAGTAGAAATAGTAAAAATGGAAGAAATAAGGGGTCAAC
>JAQPPZ010014089.1:0-81143 GCA_028583015.1 Wollemia nobilis
AAGAATTCGTCAGATCTCAGACGATCCTGTCAAATCAGAGGCGATCTTGACTGCTTCAAAAATTAGAACCTCCATCAGACATCCGGATCAGGTATGACTTTTTTCTATTCTAGTATATTTCTTGTATTCTCTGTTTAATTATGTTTATGTATTCATTTAAACCTGCATTTCATGTAGAACATTTTAGATTCATTTTGCCAAACATGGGATTTGAATGATTAAATGTAAAATTGAACACATCAAACACATTCCCAACCTAAGAGTGGAGACTGCCACTAAACGTTTCCTAGTGAACCCCATCATCCATCGAAAAATCACCTTAATATAGACACCAAAACAACACCAATCCGATTAAGTGACTACAAACACTGATCGCATTGACATACACAGCTTTCAGGGCAGCCCTCAGAGGTCAAACAGTGGTCCTAGCCACTCACACAACAGTTTAGAAGGTCGAAAAGTGAGCAGAGCAAAGTTGGTCGTTTTAACAAGCCTTTAATCAAAAGCAAACTTCAAAAGCAAACTTCAAGCCTTTAATCAAAAGCAAAACTTCAAAACTTTAAGCAAAAACAAACTTTAAGCCTTAAGCAAAACTTAAGCAAACAAGCCTTAAGCAAAGGGGAACCTTGGCCTTAGGTGTCGCGAAATCGTGACACCGATTTCACGACGTCACGAAATCGTGACACCTAAGGCCCAAAGGGGAGCCTTGGCCTTAGGTGTCGCGACGTCGCGAAATCGCGACACCTAAGGCCCGAAGGGCAGCTTCGGCCGAGGGTGTCACGATTTCGCGACGTCGCGAAATCGTGACACCTAAGGCCCGAAGGGCAGCTTCGGCCGAGGGTGTCGCGATTTCACGACGTCGCGAAATCGCGACACCTAAGGCCCGAAGGGAGCTTCGGCCGAGGGTGTCACGATTTCGCGACGTCACGAAATCGTGACACCTAAGGCCCGAAGGGGCAGCTTTGGCCGAGGGTGTCGCGATTTCGTGACGTCGCGAAATCGTGACACCTAAGGCCCGAAGGGCAGCTTTGGCCGAGGGTGTCGCGATTTCGTGACGTCGCGAAATCGTGACACCTAAGGCCCGAAGGGCAGCTTCGGTCGAGGGTGTCACGATTTCATGACGTCACGAAATCGTGACACCTAAGGCCCAAAGGGAACCTCGGTCGAAGTGTCACGATATCGCGACGTCGCGATATCGCGACACTTCGGACATTTAAAAACACAGTTAAATCAATCAAAGGTGACATTCCACCAATCAAAGGAGGCATTAAATCAATCAAAGGTAGACATCAAGGTATTCAGAGGAAGCTTTAAAATACCTGAGGCGACTGAGACAAGTGGCAGCCGAGGACATCGATTATGGCCCTCGCTGTGCATGCACGCGTAGGTGGGCAGATTGGCAGTTAGAGACTGCAGTCACGTAGGCCCTAGTCAAGGCGGAGTCTCCTCCTTGTTGAGAAGGCATGGCCGCCACGTGGCATCCCTGCATGCCATTTTCGAAGAGACCCCATGGGTCTATAAAATGGTAGACTTTCCCACTCAAAAACAGGAGAAAAGGAAGCATTTTGGACGCAACGAAGTGCTGTTCATTCGAGACCCGATTGCATCAGTTTGATTTCACCTTCTTCACATCCAGAATCTCTTGCAAAAGAGAGGTTGGTGGGTGGTTTTCAGAAGCGTGAATCTGACCTTCAGACCCGACATTGGATCACAGGAATCCATTAATTTGCCGACACTCCATTCTCTAAGATTTTGAGCCCATCCCTGGTGGATTGGCGTCGAAACCAAGTTTTAACGGGGCGGCCCGCTTGGGCACCCCATCGCCTTCTTAATTTTATTTATTTTTTTTTTAAATTTATTTTTATTTTTTATTATTATATATTTTTAATTTTTTTGAATATTTTCTGTTAAATGTCATTATATCATTTTATTCACTATTTTAATATCTTACATACATTTTCACTTTTTCAAATAAATGTTTCATTTTAACAGTGCTACTAAAAACAGTTTATTGTTTCTTTGAATGCAGGAAGAACAGCAAGGAGCAAGGATTCATTATACGCGGCAACACGTTGGCCCGCCCACTTTGCATGTGGGCATGCGGAAAGAAGATTATTAATCATGATTGTAACTGAGAATTTGTAACTGAGGAAACGTATTGTAACCGAGTCAGAATCTTATGAATAAAAAGGGTTGTGCTCCTACTTTTATTTGATTATATTTGTTATTTCATGCATATAGTTTGTTTTCATTGCATCTTAGTATTTCTTTCTTCCAGAATCTCATGCTTTCAGTGGCGATCACGGTGGGACCGTTCCCTGATTTTTAAATCATAGAAACTAATCAGATTTGTTGTGTTTTGTGCTTAACAGGTACCTTTTTTTAAGCCGAAGGTCGAAAAGACAAGTTTAAGCGAGAAAAGAGGTAAAGGTTTCTAACTCGTCCACGTCATTTTCTGAATGTATATTTCTATTTATTTTATTTGTTTATGTTTTTAATTTCATTTTTTTTAAATTATTAAAGAAAGGTAGAGAAATTTTTCATCAATTTTCTTGCTTTATTTATTTATTTAATTTATAAAAAAAAAAAAATTTCAAATTTCTACTTGCTATTTTCCGGTTTGTAGTGTTTGTATGGCATAGGGAAAGTTTCTTTTTGCTGCTTGTTTCATTTTTATTAAATAAAATGAACCACACACACTTCACGTGGTAAATTAAACCAAGGAGCTGGTCGTAAAACCCCAGCCCTTGAGCAAGACCAACGGTGGGTTCATCACCACCTTGGCTTAGCTTTGCATCCATTTCCCCGATTGTCACTGTTGTTAGGCGTAAATCCTGATGAAAGCTGACCGAGTGTTGCTAGGGGTGATTCCCATGCACGCGAGGATAAGTCTTCTATGGTAGGTGTCATTAACAGGACAATCCCCCCTTCCGTACCGCCTATGTTCCACGTACCATCTGCTCTCACGTACCTATAGTTTCCCTCTCGTAAGGGCGGGTATATAGAGAGGTTGGTATATCGGTCCGACAATGGTATATTGAAGGGGCGACCATTTATGGGAGTCATATGAGCCAACATTATGCATTTAAACGTTCTTCAAAAATTGCAAAAACAAAACAAAACATCAAAATGCACTAAACCAGTTTAGGACACACTATTAATCCTTAAAAGAGATAATCACGGTTTTGTGTATGCGTGTGTTCATTTCTGCTTAGTGTAGACAAAAAGACAAATCATCATAAACGAGATAAAATCTGCTTAGATAGTAGAGAAGCACCACAATGGTGTACACCCGTAGCCAAGCCCAATCAAGGGCGGACGCTACGGAAGGTGCACAAAGAGAGGGCGCTAGTCGCCTTCGCTTTAGCCCTGAGGACTTGGCCATACCGCCTTGGCGGTCTGGCCTACAAGAGAGTCCACATCAGGCCACATCAAAAAGGAATTATTGGGACCCTCCTCATTGGGGTATGCCCATTCAACACAGCCCCTTTCGGGAAGAAGCTTTACATGTAGATCTCAATGTAAGTAGACAACCGCCTCTTGAGGCTAGATCTGAGTGGCCGCAGCACGATGAAGTGCTAGAGAGGCATAGTGTCCATGAGGAGAGACAACGTGCATATGCTACCTCTTCTTTGCCTCACATTAGAACAGAAAGACAAAATCCAGAGCGCAGGGCTCTTTATACAGGGCGAGCTAACTCCGCCCGCCCCTTTCAAACCCATGAAAGGGAGTACGAGGAAGATCATCGCATTCCTCGAGAACAACATACAACGTGGGAACCTTGCATTTCTGCACCTGCTAGATATCATGATCACACATCGAGGCCAGAGCCTCAAGTAAATGTCGCCTACCTCGACAGAGGGAAGCAACCCATTGAAATTTTAGATCATCAAGATCGAGGCAAACACATAGGAAAAACATTCAAGCCTCCTGAGCAAAAGAGGGCAGACCAAGTTGACCCGACAGTCGCCAGACATGCCGCCCGCCAAGCCCGAATCACGCAGCTTGAGCAAGGTCATCAGGAGTTAGAGTACTTATACCGCTTGAATAAAGAGCGCATGCAACGCGAAGCGGATGAGTTGCGCTATAAACTACCTGAGAGGGTGCCAACCCCTCGCACCCACAGAGAAGAACAATATGAGAGGCACAATCCTTTGGTGCAGGACAAGTCTCTGCGACCTCGTCAAGCTTTGCCTCCGAGACCTTATAGACCCGAGAGGGAGGCCACTCCCCGAAACAATGATGGGTACCCTCAACGGGGACTCAATCAGGGTCATAGGTCTCGCCCAGAGACTCCTCAAGAAGTTTATGAGGAGTACGAACCAGAAATAGAACGGGCCAAAATGCCCCATCAAGGCGGGAGGGCTGCCACTCGGCCACCCCCCCATAGGCCTCCAGTCTCCCATAACTCACAACGGGAGCAAACAAAAGAGGAAGAAATAAAATCTTTCGATGCATACAAAGCGCTATTAGAGCGTTTGGAGTCTGTGGAGACAAAAGCTTCTGGGCATCAAAAACCCACATTACGTCAACTCCGTAGTCATCCAGTGCATCCCTCAGTGCCTACACCTCTTTACCCCGAACACTTCAAGTTGCCTCAATTGGCAGTCTTTAAAGGTGAAGAGGACGCACAAGAACATGTCACAAGGTTCCTAAGTCAATGCTTCGGCATCCAAGATAATGATGCATTGTTGCTTAGAACTTTCATAACCACATTCGTAGGCCCTGCCTCGGATTGGTTCACACAATTACCCAAACACAGCATAAACAACCTAGATCAATTAGTAGATGCGTTTCTTGAACGCTTTGCCTTCAACACAAGGAAGAAGGCATCACTGAGTGATCTGGGCCAGCCTCGAGCAATATGAGGAAGAAACAATGGTAGCATACGGGAATCGATGGAGGGCTTTGCTTTCTAAGCTACCCTACCGTCCCCCTATGTCTGATCTCACACAGATGTTTGCACGGAGTTGCTTAAAATCAATCTCTGGGCTATTGCTGTTGCAGCAATACGACAGTTTAGAAGAAGCTTTGGCGCAAGCCAGAGTTATAGAAGAGATTAAGATAGGCGAAGGCGCAATCGCCAAGCCTAAAAAGAAAGAGTGGAATAAAACCACTAAGACTGGGACTACGCAATCACAACCCGCTACGGTTAACCAAGTTGCGATAAATGTTCCCAAGCCTGTGCAAGAAATGCAGCCCCAAAAGGCTAATTACCGTGCAAGTGCCTCCTAGTTATGAAAAAGATAATAAGAAACAGGAGCAGAATCAGCAGCGTCGCCCTAGGCGACAATTCACCCCTTACACGGAGTCCAGGGACTCCCTATTTGACCGCTTGTCAGCGGCAAATTTAGTCACCCTTCCAGAGATCCAAACTATAGACCCTAACGCTCCCAAGCCTAAGGGATACAGAGAGGAATTGTATTGTAGATTCCATAGGAGAAGGGGACATGATTTAAATGGATGCTGGAAATTCAAAGGATTAATCCAAGATTTAATCGACAATAAAACATTGGCCGTGGACAACCCCATAGCGCCAAATAATCAACAAATGGGGGTATTCAAGGACCCTTTGCCTGCCCACGAGGCACAGGCAAAACCTCTCCAGATTAACGAGGTGCGACAGAATCTTCCCATGCAAGGATTTGTGGGAATGATCAGCATAGTGACAAGGAACAAAAAGTACCCAGCAGTTGCCCCCGAGGTAGCTACGAGGGAAGTTCCAACAACATCGCAGCCTCAACAACGCCCAATGCAGTTGCCTCCGCCTAGACCCGAGGTCACGATACGGACCAAACTCACGTAGAGTTTGCGGACCACATCGGCTAGGCTTTCCATTTACGAGCTTATTCAACAATCAACACCTCATAGAGAAGCTCTTATGGAAATATTAAAAGCCATCGAATTACAGCCTCACGAAGCAAATTCTTTCAACAACTTCGTGGGACATGTGAAACGATGTACGGAGCCGGTCATCACCTTCAGAGAGGATGAAGTCAAAGCAATATCGAATGACATGGCAGATCCACCCCTGCACGTTATCGCGCGGGTCAACGGGATCCCGTACAAGAGAGTGTTGGTAGATACTGGCTCGTCCAGTAACATCATTACCACGGTAGCACTAAAACATTTAAAGCTGCCAGCCTCTCATATCACAGCCTCCACGTACACACTACGAGCTTTCAATGATGCAATATGCTCGACAGTCGGCACAGTTGTTCTACCTATCCAGGTAGGACAAAAGACAATACCAACATTGTGCCATGTGTTGGAAGGCGAGATGGCTTACAATATACTGCTAGGGCGGCCTTGGATCGGGGACATGAAGTGTGTCCCTTCGATCGCTCACCGGTGCTTAAAGTATGCTTTTGAAGGAGAAATACATGTAGTCCCGATGGACTTAGAACCCTTCAAGTATTGCAATGCGGTACAATTAATGCCTCAATCGACCCTCCCTTCAACGCATTTGGATTTCCAGCTAAATCCATCTAAACAGGGTCCAATACCGCAGGCACCACTGGTGACCAAATCACCAAAATCCCAGCCAGGTGAATCCTCATCATCTGCTCCTTCATTACCAATGCCACCTGTCATGGCTAAACAGAAGGACAAGGGAAAACAGATCATGGAAGAGGCTCAGCCCCTAGAAGAGGGGTTGCCCACAATTTCAACGGTATCAACAGAGGAAACACCTAGCACTACGGAAGCTAAGATTCCTAAACCACCAAACATGGAATGGACTCAGGAAGGACTCCCGTTCCCTCCCTCCCAAGCATCAACAATCACTGTTGAAATGGCCAATACAGGCCTGGGGGAGTACTTAGTGCAGAATGTTGTGGCAACGCCTACAGTAGAATCAGTACAGGATATGGGGAGACCTCGCCTTCCCATAGGAACAGTTGTTCCTCTAGGTCACCCACCCAACCAGACAAATTTTGTGTATGGGGGCCTTGATCATGGTCTTGAACCATGCAAGCAAAAGGAAGCAGACGAAGAGCCTTTTGTTGAAAACATCAACTATCTGTCAAACCCGGACTTCGCTCTAAAATATCTCGGCCAATGCAATTGGCATGGATACGGGCTAGGCAGATATGAGCAAGGGATGCGTGTCCTTTGCCAACCAAGATATCAGATGCCATATGATAAGTCGAGAGTAGGGTTCAACCACCCCCTGCCCTTAGACATCTTGGTAGAAAATATGCAAGGCCTAGAAATAGGCAACAAGGGGGATTGGCACCAGATCTTTATGCCAACCCAAATACAGAATATACATTGGGAGATTACCTCCCATGGTCAACAAACACCCTTGGCAACAGCAGTAATCCCTCTCCTTTGCTAGAGAGAGGTGAAAGTTCGGACATTAATCCTCAAAGAGAACATCAACGGTGTCCGGACATCTTTTTGAAGCTATTCCCCTTAGAGGTTCCAGTTGAGTCAATACAATGTCAAGAGAATCAGGTCCCTCCACCAAGAGTGGAACAACCGCAATGGGACCAGATTAACTTACTGGAACAAGGAGAACCCTCAATGTCGCAAGTAACAGTTGCTGAAGAGAATGAACATTTTTGGATCTCCGAAAGTGATTCAGAAGATGAGACTGAGATGATCTATCTCAGACATGCGCGACGGAATAATCGCCCTTTAACTCATGAAGATCTAATGGGACAGATGGGCATAAGGTTAGGGCATGAATGGTGGGTAGACCCAGCGAGGTGGGACCAAGTGTTGGATCCATGGCTCCAAATTCACGATGAGCACCGTCCACCCCGAGACCCTATCATGACAACAGTGCCGAGGGAAGACCCTGTCCTCCTTTCAGCACATAGGGCCGATCCGTTCGTGCCCGTTCCCCTAGAGCCAGATCCAGAGTATAGGGAGCATCTAGAAGAATCAAGTTATCACACCCATGGTAATGGAGACCAAATTCATTCCATCCACATGATCTCCATTGATTTGACCGCACCCATCCGCAATCCGGCCGATCCAAGCATGGTCATTGCATCTAGACATAGATGCCATCGATTGGGATCGCGTCAATTCACCTTTATCACCATCAGAGTACTGGCCTTTCGATGAAATGCCTCATTTTACCCCAAGGACAACTCAAGATATTTTTCAGGCTGAAGAGGAACCCGAGGTTCCCAATGCAGATCTAAATTCAGCTAATGATATCCATTTGATCCCGACTCCACATCAGTTGGAGGACGGATCCCACATGTCAGTCGAGGAGACGACTGATGTAGATATCGACATAGATCCAATGAATCCATAGATTCTCAAGCTTGGGGTAAGTCTTTCCCCCGAAGAGCAAGCCGACTACATTGCCCTTCTCAAAGAGAAGAAGGAGGTTTTTGCATGGTCGTACAAAGATATGCCAGGACTAGACCCGCAGCTAGTCACGCATAATTTAACGCTTGATCCGACAATCAAGCCTGTAAAGCAAAAACTACGTAAGATGCACCCAACAAGTGGCCTTAATGGTCAAAGACGAATTGCAAAAGTTGTTGGATGCACAGTTTGTCATCTGCATGGATTATCCGCCATGGTCTGTCCAACATGGTTCCCGTCAAGAAGCCCGACGGGAGGATTCGCATATGCACCGATTTTTGAGATCTAAACAAAGCGAGTCCTAAGGATGATTTCCCCTTGCCGAGCATCGACGCGTTGGTAGACGCTACAACAGGTCACGAAATGCTCTCCCTAATGGATGGTTTCTCAGGATACAATCAAATTCGTATCAATCCTGAAGACCAACTAAAAACGGCGTTCACAACGCCTTGGGGGACATTTTGTTATAAGGTCATGCCTTTTGGCCTTAAAAATGCTGGCGCTACCTACCAACGTGCCATGACATATATCTTCCATGATTACATGCACAAAACTTTGGAAGATTACATGGATGATTTGTTAGCCAAGTCTCTCTTGCGCTCAAATCATATCGATGACTTAAGCAAGATCCTCGATCGCCTCATGGAGCATAAAGTTAGACTAAACCCCAAGAAGTGCGTATTTGGCGTCACATCTGGAAAACTCTTGGGTTTCATAGTCTCAAAGCGAGGAATCGAGGTGGACCCAAAGAAAGTCAAGGCAATCCTTGAAATGGTTCCCCCAACTACAATCAAGCAGCTCAGAAGTCTGCAAGGAAAGGTCGCGTCGATTAAACGCTTCATAGCGCAATTATCTGACAAGTGCCGACCCATGAACAAATTATTGCACAAGGGGGTTACATTTCATTGGGATGACGAGTGCCAGTCAGCCTTTGACGAGATCAAACAATACCTGGTTTCGCCGCCGTATTGGCACCACCTAGACCAGGAGTGCCGTTCTACTTATACATCTCAGCCTATCGAGGTGGCACTGGGCGCCATGTTAGCCCGTAAGAATGAACTTCACAAGGAACAGGCTACTTACTATCTTAGCCGCACCCTGGTCAGTTATGAACTTAACTATGCATACGTTGAGAAACTCTGCTTGGCAATGGTGTTTGCTACCAAAAAGCTACGCCACTACATGTTGAGCAACACTACGTATGTTGTGTCTAAGGAGAATCCATTGCGATACATGATGAGTCGTACTTATCATAGTAGTCGCACGGCGAAATGGATCATGTTGTTGACGGAATTTGACATAGAGTTTATTGGACAAAAATCTATCAAAGGACAAGTCATAGCCGATCAACTAGCAGAGGCTCCTCTTGAAGATGATCAGCCTCTCGTCATAGAACTACCCGATGATGGGGTCTTCCATGTCTCAGAATCACCAGATTCTGATGAGCCTGAGTCACAGGCCGACATAACCCTATTCTTCGATGGTTCTAAATGTGAGCAAGGTGGTGGCACGGGAATTGTATTCTTCACACCGCAGGGTGCTCCAATGCCCCTGTCATTTAAATTAAACTTCCCATGCACCAACAATAATGCAGAGTATGAAGCCTTGCTCCTAGGTCTTCAGACAACAATCGCCATGAACATCAAAAGACTGAATATCTTTGGTGATTCGCTGTTAATAGTCAATCAAGTCAAAGGGGTATATCAATGCAAATGCCCAGTCCTGCAGGCTTATAAAGCCCTCGTGGACAAATTCCTGGCAAAACTTGAGTGGTATGACATCGAGGCACTCCCTCGATCATCGAATCATTTTGCGGACACAATGGCCTCCTTGGGGTCACTAATTCCGCAAGACCTTTTCGGTGATATGACAACCATTCAAGTCAAAACCTTATCGCAATCCGCGATGGGGCGTGCAAGCTCTGACTTGACGCCAGGAATCCACATGATCCAGATTGAACCATCCTCGGATAAGTTCTCTCGAATCCGAGATCGTCTGAAACGTGCCAACTGGGGGTCCTTGTTCTCCCCTACTCCCATTAATAGCAACACAACGCTATTCTTACAGGTTCTATCCCATTCAACGTTTGCTAGGGATGAACTTCAAGAGGGATTGGTTGTTCATACTGTCGAGGTTTCTGATCAACAGGACTGGTATTTACCCATCAGAGACTACCTCAAGTTAGGTAATCTCCCACTTGGATTGACTCATGCCGCAAAACGAGCACTCAAGCAGAAAGCGGCTAAGTATGTCTTGATAGGAGACATTTTGTATCGTCGCAGCTATGAAGGAATCCTCCTTCATTGCTTGGACCAGCAAGAGTCCACTTGGGCAGTCGCCCAAGCGCACGATGGTACATGTGGTGGCCACTTTAGTGGTATGGCCATTGCAAAGCGCATTCTTCGCATGGGCTATTATTGGCCATCTTTAGAGCGAGATTGTTGCACCTATGTCAAGAAGTGCGTGAAGTGTCAACATCATGCCAATTTGATGCACGTACCTTCTCAGGCCTTGCAGATAGTCCAGTCTGCTTGGCCGTTCTCGTAGTGGGGCTTCGATCTAATTGGAAAGATCTCCCCTGCATCGTCAGGCCGTCACACGTTTATCATAACGGCCACAGAGTATTTTACCAAGTGGGTGGAAGCAATTCCGCTTACCTCTACGACAGGACCCCGCATTGTGGAGTTCATTTTGCATAACATCATATGTCATTTTGGTATTCCATCCAAAATAGTCTCGGATAATGGGACGCCTTTCAAGAACAAAGACGTGCATGCTTTGACCACAAAGTACAAGATTCAACATAGCTTTTCAACACCCTATTATCCGCAGGCGAATGGGCAAGCAGAAGCGTCAAACAAAATGCTAGTTGCCATCCTTAAAAAGACCATCGTAGACAGTCATAAGGATTGGCACATTCAAATCCCACTTGCCCTATGGGCCTATCGCACTAGCATTCGGACACCCACTGGGGCCACTCCATTTTCGCTTGTGTATGGCTCCGAGGCAGTCATGCCTCTAGAGTTGGAGATTCCTTCCCTACGCATATCAATGCAGGAGTTCATCGATGATGACTCTGCATGGCAGGCCCGGTTAGACCAGCTTACGTTGCTTGACGAACGACGCGTTAATGCTCTCGAGCATTTACGTATTTATCAAGAGCGACTTAAGAAAGCTTACAACATGAAAGTTCACCTGAGGGACTTTCGGGTTGGTGATTTGGTTTTGAAGGAAAACCAACAAAATTCCAGTTTGCCATCCCACCTAAGGGACAAGTTTGCGGCAAATTGGTTAGGTCCATATGTCATTGATAGCAAAATAGGACCCGAGACATACCGGCTAGCTTCTCTTGATGGTATCAAGGAAACAGAACCCTTGAATATCAGTCATTTGCGACCATTTCATATCTAAGAGAGCCAAATCCCAAAAATGCTCCAAGGATTCTCAAAATCGCTTGGTCAATCCCAAAATGCTCCAAGGATTCTTAAAATCGCTTGGTCAATCCCAAAAGGCTCCAAGGATTCTTACAATCGCTTGGTCAATCCCAAAAGGCTCCAAGGATTCTTAAATCGCTTGGTCAATCCCAAAAGGCTCCAAGGATTCTTGCAATCGCTTGGTCAATCCCAAAATGCTCCAAGGATTTCCACAATCGCTTGGTCAAAAATCAAGAAAATTCAAAAACAACAAAAATCATCAAAAACAACAAAAATTTGCATCTCATTTCTAGGCATACTCAAATTCATCAATAGAGAGTTCTTCTCGCACTTCATCTTCATATTCACAAAAATCAATCCATCAAAAATACAAAAATACATAGATGCATTAAAGCATTGCATCCATACATTGCATATTTGTGGTCGTATAGGTCAAAGGCACCATAGGCTGTCATTGCTCTGCTAGTCCATCTTGTTCCACACTGTTCCATTTTACAAAAACAACAAAAACACCATGCATTGCTTTTACCACACTAGAGTCAGTGGTCTTTTAATGTATCAAGAGTTTTTCGTGATTCAATCATCATTTTGCTCTTTAGCCATGTAATGTATCAAGTCAAACAGATTTTATGAAGGTAGAGTTACACTTGAAATACACCTTGTTACGTAACATCCCAACACAAATTAAAACACATAAAAATTCCCAAGTTGTGTGAATGAAAGATGAAACCTGCACAGTAATCCAGGTCACCATAAGCGAAACGGTTATCTTGCTCATCCCCCCGTGCGAATGGTTCTAGAATGCTGAGAATTCACAAAAGGACAAGCTCTTTCCTATCCATTCACCTCCATATACAAGTGGTTTTCACCACTACCAAATCCCAATCATAGTTGGTTCCCAAAGTTGTAAGGATTTGTACTACACGTCCCTGCCAAGGATGGGTAGTCATCCCCAAAACCTAAAGGGATCAACACCATTCACAAACAAAATTCCAACAAATCATCATCCTAACACTTTCCATTCACCTTTGGTCTCCAAGTTGTAAGGATTCGTACTATCCGCCCCTAACCAGGATGGGTAGTCATCCCCAAGGCCTAACAGATCAATGCCCTTACTCCATAACCTCCATCATCCCCTTGGTCCCCAACGTCGTAAGGATTCGTACTATCCGCCCCTAACCAGGATGGGTAGTCATCCCCAAGGCCACAAGGATCAAAGCCATTCACAAGCTCAAATTCACAATACTCAAAACACAAAATCAAATAACAGTGGTTATCACCACTATTCAAAATCCTTGCTCAAAAAGAATTAATAGAAAATAAACAGTGATTTTCATCACTATATAGACGAGCAACTCTCTAAATCATTCAGCCAACAAACATCCTGAACTTGAATCCCTGGAATTCTCAAGCATTCAAAAACCATCTAGGTGATCCTCATTACAGGTTTGGTTGATAGCCTATCTGGCAATGGTGGTATCCTACCCGCATGACGATATGTCTGTCACATTCGCTTTGCATGTGTGTAGACCAATGTTTGCATAAGGATGAGCTAGCTTATGGTATCCTGGATAACACCGCAGATTAATCTAACTAAATACAACAAAGGAGTTAGTGGAGCTAATTAGGTGATCCTCAAGACAGGTTCGGTTGAAAGCCCATCTGGCACTGGCGGTATCCTGACAAATACCACATAAATGAACTCAATTGCACACACAGGGATGTGAAATAACTTGGTCAAAAACAAGTACGATTCATACCTTGTTCAAAAGTCTTGTAAGATAAAGTACAGTCATGGCTAGTAAGTTAAAACCGTCTGAGTCTCAGAAAACCTTAGCTACATTTCTAAACCAACTGCGCTACTTTTCATCCTTACAATACCATCAGAAAATACAAAAAAAGAAAAACCACATGTATACATACAAAGTCATGCATCACAACAATCGCCTAAAAGACAAAATAATAGAGTTCTAAACAGTCTATGGTGCCATAGCCAAACACCACAAAGTCCATCCATCCATTTCATTTCTGCATATCACATACATTTGCATTCATCACAACATATGCATCCATCAAAATAAATCAACATACAACAATCCATTTATCATACCATATGCATCCATCAATATAAAGTAGCATGCATCCATCAACATCAATCATTATGCATAACCATAATATCATGACATATACACAAAGAAAGAAAATCAAAACAACAAAAACATCACAAAAATGCAACACAAAAACCATAGCAATAAGCATTGCTGGACACAAGTGCTCTTGCACTTAACCTCTTGGCATAAAAAATCGATGTCGGGGCTCAAATTGTCACTCTCCTACTTCCCCAAGAAGGCTACCATAGCCGGACCGCTCCACGGGAAGACGGGTTTTTGATGATTTCACCCCATTATGGCATCACCAAAAGGGTTAACACCCACCAAAAATAGGTCCAAATGTCGGGAAATTGCACGTGCTTAAACGGTAAAACATCTAAAGGCACCCTAACCTAAGTCATCTTGGGTCAAGCGACTCGTCGCTTTTCTCACGAAGGTCATTCCCTCATCGATTCGTCGCTTGAGGGGGTAGTCACACTTAGTCACCAATCAACAAGCACACACCCAATCAAGGCAATGACATGCATTCAAAGAATCATTGACAAAGACAATCACGCTCCTGCTTGGGGCAGTAAACAAGCAATCATTAAATTGATCAAACACTTGGCATTCCCGAAGCATGAACACAAGGTTCCCCCTGTGGACAAAAGGTTACGCCCTTTGCCTAATCATGACTGATCAATGTCCAAGCTCAAGTCACACCTCACCAAAATAGGTTAACACTTGAAATCAAATTCCTTAGCTCGTCAGGATTCAAGAATGCATGCCCTTTCCATACTTGGGGCATCAAAAGTTGGTTAGGTTACCAAGAAACCCTAATCATTAGTGCTTTGGTCATCTATTTTTGCTCAAAGACTGCGTCACCCGCAGCGCTTCCCAAAAAGGGGCATCTGTAGACACCAAAACAGCACCAATCCGATTAAGTGACTACAAACACTGATCGCATTGACATACACAGCTTTCAGGGCAGCCCTCAGAGGTCAAACAGTGGTCCTAGCCACTCACACAGTAGTTTAGAAGGTCGAAAAGTGAGCAGAGCAAAGTTGGTCATTTTAACAAGCCTTTAATCAAAAGCAAACCTCAAAAGCAAACTTCAAGCCTTTAATCAAAAGCAAACTTCAAAACTTTAAGCAAAAACAAACTTCAACTTTAAGCCTTAAGCAAGCAAGCCTTAAGCAAAGGGGAACCTTGGCCTTAGGTGTCACGAAATCGCGACTCACGATGTCACGAAATCGTGACACCTAAGGCCCAAAGGGGAACCTTGGCCTTAGCGACGTCGCGATTTCGCGACGTCGCAAATCGTGACACCTAAGGCCCGAAGGGAGCTTGCCGTAGGGTGTCACGATTTCCGTCGCGAAATCGCGACACCTAAGGCCCGAAGGGAGCCTTGGCCTTAGGGTGTCACGATTTCACGATGTCGCGAAATCGCGACACCTAAGGCCCGAAGGGAGCCTTGGCCGTAGGGTGTCACGATATCCGACGTCGCGAAATCGTGACACCTAAGGCCCGAAGGGAGCTTTGCCTAGGGTGTCACGATTTTGCTGACGTCGCGAAATCGTGACACCTAAGGCCCGAAGGGAGCTTTGCCGAGGTGTCACGATTTCGCGACGTCACGAAATCCTGACACCTAAGGCTCAAGGGAGCAGTTCACAACTAATCCGACACTAAGGCCGAAGGTGCAGTTCACGATTTCAGACGTCGAAATCGTGACACCTAAGGCCCAAGGGACTCGACAAGTGTCACGATATCGCGATGTCGCGATATCGCGACACTTCGGCATTTTGTGCTTTGACATACTTAGATCAATCAAAGGCGACATTCCACCAATCAGAGGAACATTAAAACAATCAAAGCAATCATCAAGCATTAAGCAACATTAAAATACAGACCGACGTGAGACAAGTGGCAGCCGAGGACAGTCAGTTATGGCCGCCTGTTGTGCATGCACGCGTAGGTGGGCAGATTGCAGTTAGCAGATTGTCACAAGGGCAGTCACGTAGGCCCTAGTCAAGGCGGAGTCTCCTCCCTATTAAGAAGGCATGATCGCCATGTGGCATCCCTGTGTGCCCCTTTCAAAGAGACCCCGTGGGTCTATAAAACGATGGGCTTTTTTGCCCAGAAAAGAGGTTAACAAGCATTTTTTGAACAGAACGAAGTGCTGCTAAACCCGAGACCCGATTGCATCAGTTTGGATTTCACCTTCTTCACATCCAGAATCTCTTGTGAAAGAGAGGTTGGTGGGTGGTTTTCAGAAGCGTGAATCTGACCTTCAGACCCGACATTGGACACAGGAATCCATTAATTTGTCGACACTCCATTCTCTAAGATTTTGAGCCCATCCCTAGTGGATTGGCGTCAAAATCAAGTTCTAACGGGGGCGGCCCGCTTGGGCACCCCACGCACGTTCTTAGTTAATTTAATATATGCTATTTTTGAATATATCCTGACTTTTTTTTACATTTTATGTTTGAATATATCTCCCTTTATATATATTAACTATCTATATCATCTTTGTTTATTCTCTTTCTTCTATTTTTATCGTATTTGCAGCATTACGTTCTATGCTATTCTGTTAGATGCATTACATTCTACGTTCTACATTCTGTCATTTTAGCCTATTCGTTCATTACGAGCTTATTCTGTTAAACGTGCATGTCATTTATATTCGTTTTATGCACTGTTTTTAATGATCTTAGGCATACATCTTTCACTTATTTCAAGAAGTAAATGTTTCATGTTAACACAGGTGCTACTAAACGGTTTGCTATTTCTTTGAACGCAGGAAGAACAACAAGAAGCAAGGATTCATCAGGCAATAAGCGGCGGCAATACTTTGGCCCGCCCACTTTGCATGTGGGCATGCGGAAAGAAGATTATTAATCATGATTGTAACTGAGAATATGTAACTGAGGAGACGTATTGTAACCGAGTCAGAATCTTATTAATAAAAAGGGTTGTGCTCCTGCTTTTTGATTTGATTATATCCATGTTATTTCATGCATAAATCTAGTTCTGTTTTCATTGCATCTTAGTATTTCTTCCTTTCGGAATCTCATGCTTTCACTTAATATCTCTCCCACGAGAGGCGGGACCTTCAAAGGGCCTCTTAGTCTCAGGTACCATCCCATCCTTCTCGCATCCCCATTTTGGGCACGGATCCTTTAGCCTGAAGGTAAGGGTGCAAAAAAATTGGAACGATACAATAAGGATCAGGAGGGATGACCTATGGGTGGGCATCCTACTAAGGAAGGCTTCTATGATGCTTCTTTTAGTTCACCATTCTCTAGACTTCCTATTGGAGATTCATATGGTAAATTTGGAGATTAACCATGCTTACCCTGATATTAGCTAAATTGTTAGCCACCTTATTGGATTCTCTAAAGGTGTGTTGGCAGATGACTTCCTGCCTGTTGATGATGAGAGATCTAGCTTCCTCAATGTAGTATTTGACTCTCCAAGAAGGGTTAGAATTATTGTTCTTGAGATAATTTATAATATTGAGAGAGTCTCCTTCCACTATCATATTGGTGGTGAAATATTTTACTAGACTTAAGGCTCTCCACATGCTTTTGGCTTCTACCACATGATTTGTCATTTCACCTAATCCTTCAGTAAAAGCAAGTAAAGAGTTTCCTTGATGATCCCTCAAGATACCTCCAACTCTAGCCTTCCCAAGATTACCTTTGGTAGCTCCATCAACATTAATTTTGAGGAAACCAACAGGGGAAGGTGTCCATACAGTCTCTAGTTGGATGAAGCAGGGAGGATGAACATCCTCTAAAGATAATCCCAACTCCTTTCCTAGGTCCTATTCAACCTTAGAAGCAATTTGGATGAAGAGGGGATGAGAAAGGTTTTCTCTAAAGTGAAGGCCAAGATTTTAGCTAAGACAATATTTGGGGCTTTTGGCTTAATGGAGAACACTCTATTATTTATTTCAAGCCAAACTTACCAAAGGAAGCAATGGATGGATATCTTACAGAAAAACTGAAGGTGGGAAACATGGAAAGGGGTAGGCCACTAATGGAACAGATCTTTTATAGAGCAAGGTTGGGCCCACTGTATATGGAAGTGATAGAAAATAGAATCAAGAATGGAAGTGGAAAATGGGCAGTGGATGAAGAGGTGGCTGGTGGATTCCCAATCAGGAAATGAATTCATATAGGAACACCTTTATACAGGTTTTTAAATTATTATATAATCTCTAACAATTTATTTATCCAATAAAAAACCTTAAACTTAAAAGCTTCTCTATTTCTACCTTCTAAATAAATTCATAGGTTATATAATTTATCGAGAATAAACTTTTTTGTTTTGGTAATATGAAGAGAAAAGAGAGTTTTGAAATTGAACCCATAACATTTTACAGAGCACACAACAACTTAGATAGAAATAAAATATAATAGACACTAAAAATAAACAAAAATAATAAGAAGCCCATAAATCCAAGAAAAAACTAGATGAATCAACCAGTGAGAGAACCAAGATGGTTCTACATCAAAGAGTCAAATTCAAGAATAATATATCTAGATATATGGGCAACCTTCTCATCATAATCCAAAGCCATTTTAACTGATCTCCAAACTGCTTGTTACTTGATTTCTGTTAGACAAAGACTGTGGAGGATAGCAAATTTCTTCACTGTAGTTTTACTCAAAGAGTATACATAAACCACCAAAATATATTTAGTATAAGGTCTGGGAAGAACCTCTATCTCATCAACCACATAATCTCCTTTAGAAATGTGGAAAAATCCAACCAAATATCTCATTTTTCCAATCAGTTGAACATATTTACAAGTACTACCACCCACAAAAAGACTCCACAGTCGAAGAAGTGATAGGAGATACCAGAGGGATCTTCACTATTTTTGTAGGGAATTTATCACTACTGATCCCCACACCTCTTTTATAGAATCAAACCCTTTGTGAGACAACTTTTTCAAATTTGATTCGAAGGAGGAGTGCACATCTTCAGATTCTAAATCTAAACTTTCTGAAACCTAAGTGGGATCACCAGACACAGGTATGGGAAGGGAGCTCAATGTTTTTAAAATCTCATCCATTGTGACCCCATTCTCTAAAGCAGCATTTTCAAATACCAACAGAGCCAATTCTTGGTATAGGGGAACCTGGGCCTGCTCACCTTTCACCATTAGCATAGATTTACACATAATGGATTTCATGCAGCATTCCAGGGTATGGACAAGTCACTTCTAAAAAGGCCAGAACCCTTGACTTTCTTAATGATTTTTTCATTTCCTTTGAAATGGTCCAACTCAACTTCCCAATTATGCTTATGGTGATGGATAGAAGGACCACCTTCGGTAGGTTGGCCAGTTATGGAATCTAGAATATGAGCATTGATAATGAAATCCTCCCCCTGATAGAAACAACATCATTATCCCATGATTTGAGGAAATCCATAGTTATCTCAATCTCATCATCAGAGAAGAGGTGAAGGAAAGGGAAAAAAAAAATTCCTCAAGTACTGGGTTAGCAATAGGGTCGCACACATAGGCATTAAGCTTGATATACTCACTCGACATGGTGGGGATAAGAGGGTGATCGGTGACAAGGTGGGATAGAGACAAGTCGACCGGGAGAAGGAATGCGCAGGAGAAATGAATGAAAGGTAAAATGGATATGGAAGGGGGAGGTTGGAAAATAAATGTAGTGGAGGGGTTTGCAATTCGAGGTGAATAAAGGAAGTGAACAAGGTAGAAGTAATGAAGGAGGGATAAGTAGAGGAAATATGTCTCACATGCAGGGATGGGCAACATAACCAAGTAGGGTCGATCACCAAAATATAAATAATTTTTTGGAACTATACGATAGGCTAGGAAATCAACATGCAAAGGGCTATAAATCCCAAGGTGGAACCAAAATTTCCACATATTTCTTGGTCGAATGTCCAGGTGTTTAAATATCTTGACAACGATTTGCACACTTAACACCTGCTACATGTGGAGCTTGTTGACATGGATGTTAATCTTAGTATGGGCCTTAGGGAAAGTCTGAGAATTGGGATGATCACCCCTGCTAACCAAGGGAAAAAGCCTCCAAATCATATGCCAAGAGGCAGTGCATTGGAGATAATAATGAAACTTCATGCTATCATCATTGAAATCTGCACAACAAGACCTACACAAGTAGGATAGATAAAAATAATGATTGATGTGATTGTTAGAGGACAAGCCACAAATATTTACCCAAAGGTAAGGACACGGTGGATGGATGGTGGTGACAACAGGGTGTTGGTGGATGGAATAGGGGTCAAGAATGGAGGTAGTGAGAGATACGTGGTTCATGGATCGAGAGCCAGCACAAATGAAAGATAATTGAATGATGTGAATTTGTTGACTGGGAAGATGGTAAATGTGGTATAACACATGGGGATTAGGCCGAGAATAGAAATTACTTGTCATATGATGAGGTGATAGACGATAAAATTTATTTCTAGTTTTGTTCATAAGGATCAGGAGGGATGACCTATGGGTGGGCTTCCTACTGAGGAAGGCTTCTATGATGCTTCTTTTAGTTCACCATTCTCTAGACTTCCTCTTGGAGATTCGTATGCTAAATTTGGAGATTAACCATGCTGACCCTGATATTAGCTAAATTGTCAGCCACCTTATTGGATTCTCTAAAGGTGTGTTGGCAGATGACTTCCTGCCTATTGATGATGAGAGATCTAGCTTCCTCAATGTAGTATTTGACTCTCCAAGAAGGGTTAGAATTATTGTTCTTGAGATAATTTATAATATTGAGAGAGTCTCCTTCCACTATCATATTGGTGGTGAAATATTTTACTAGACTTAAGGCTCTCCACATGCTTTTGGCTTCTACCACATGATTTGTCATTTCACCTAATCCTTCAGTAAAAGCAAGTAAAGAGTTTCCTTGATGATCCCTCAAGATACCTCCAACTCCAGCCTTCCCAAGATTACCTTTGGTAGCTCCATCAACATTAAGTTTGAGGAAACCAACAGGGGAAGGTGTCCATACAGTCTCTAGTTGGATGAAGCAGGGAGGATGAACATCCTCTAAAGATAATCCCAACTCCTTTCCTAGGTCCTATTCAACCTTAGAAGCAGTTTGGATGAAGGGGGGATGAGAAAGGTGTTCTCTAAAGTGAAGGCCAAGATTTTAGCTAAGATAATATTTGGGGCTTTTGGCTTAATGGAGAACACTCTATTATTTCTTTCAAGCCAAACTTACCAAAGGAAGCAATGGATGGATATCTTCCAGAAAAAAAGAAGGTGGGAAACATGGAAAGGGGTAGGCCACTAATGGAACAGATCTTTTATAGAGCAAGGTTGGGCCCACTGTATATGGAAGTGATAGAAAATAGAATCAAGAATGGAAGTGGAAAATGGGCAGTGGATGAAGAGGTGACTGGTGGATTCCCAATCAGGCAATGAATTCATATAAGAACACCTTTATACAAGTTTTTAAATTATTATAGAATCTCTAACAATTTATTTATCCAATAAAAACCCTTAAACTTAAAAGCTTCTCTATTTCTACCTTCTAAATAAATTCATAGGTTATATAATTTATCGAGAATAAACTTTTTTGTTTTGGTAATATGAAGAGAAAAGAGAGTTTTGAAATTGAACCCATAACATTTTACAGAGCACACAACAACTTAGATAGAAATAAAATATAATAGACACTAAAAATAAACAAAAAGAATAAGAAGCCCATAAATCCAAGAAAAAACTAGATGAATCAACCAGTGAGAGAACCAAGATGGTTCTACATCAAAGAGTCAAATTCAAGAATAATATATCTAGATATATGGGCAACCTTCTCATCATAATCCAAAGCCATTTTAACTGATCTCCAAACTGCTCGTTACTTGATTTCCGTTAGACAAAGACTGTGGAGGATAGCAATTTTCTTCACTGTAGTTTTACTCAGAGAGTATACATAAACCACCAAAATATATTTAGTATAAGGTCTGGGAAGAACCTCTATCTCATCAACCACATAATCTCCTTTAGAAAGGTGGAAAAATCCAACCAAATATCTCATTTTTCCAATCAGTTGAACATATTTACAAGTACTACCACCCACAAAAAGACTCCACAGTCGAAGAAGTGATAGGAGATACCAGAGGGATCTTCACTATTTTTGTAGGGAATTTATCACTACTGATCCCCACACCTCTTTTATAGAATCAAACCCTTTGTGAGACAAATTTTTCAAATTTGATTCGAAGGAGGAGTGCACATCTTCATATTCTAAATCTAAACTTTCTGAAACCTAAGTGGGATCACCAGACACAGGTATGGGAAGGGAGCTCAATGTTTTTAAAATCTCATCCATTGTGACCCCATTCTCTAAAGCAGCATTTTCAAATACCAACAGAGCCAATTCTTGGTATAGGGGAACCTGGGCCTGCTCACCTTGCACCATTAGCATAGATTTACACATCAAATTAAAAATAAATAAGGGGATGTTCATCCTCCTCTGTTGATGGAGGTGATTGAGAAACATAGCATGAAAACTCTTAATAATATCTTACAAAAAATCTAAAGTGAAGAAATCCATTATCACCTTTATTATTTATTCCATGGCATAGGCAAGGCCTTAGCACTGAAACCATTTTGAATTCTCGATAGGAATTCATATTCATCTAAAAATATACAAATATCTTATAATAATGAGTGTATTTCCCTATTATGAGGTGCACCATCTAACTCCAACCTTGTGGTATGACTAACCAATTCTTTCTATTGAGACCTTAAAAGACCATGACCCAACATGAACCCAATCCTCCTTCAAAGTAGCAACCATCCACTTAGGGAGAACAAGATTATGGCCATAGAATTTTTAGATGTAGTCCAACATACCCTCCACTCTTAGAATAGACAAAATATCTTGATCCACCATAAAAGACGTGGGTTCCACCCTCAACTTAGACTACTTAGACTTATGATTATAGACTCTAGATTTATCCATCTTCGGTAAGGACACATTACACCAGGTAAAAATATCAACTATAGACCACACAAGGAAGCTAGGAAGAAATTTTTCCACACACACAATATAGCATAAAAGCCTACAAACTCGACTCAAGAATAGGAAAATCAACTTACCAAAATGAGGCCAAATAAAGTCCCTAAAGACAAAGATGCGAGAATTTTCCATCGACATCTCGTGAGCATTAGGAATACTACAACATATCCACAAGAACACAGAAGGGAGGAGAGCTTTCATGGGGAAAAAATAACACAAAAATCAAAAGGAGCTCGAAAAACTCCACTATGGTCACAGGCCATCTTTTAAGAATAAGAGGAGAAGAAAAATTACCACCCAGCCCCTGACCCAGATGATGAACCCCCACCACACCTCCAACTGGTGAGAAGAAGGAAAGGTAGCTAAGAGGAGGAACAGAGGCTAAAGGAAACCTTACAAAAAACATCTCCATATAGTCTAGAACCCTATCTTCATACATTCCTCCTAAAGCTTACTTAAAAGTGAAAGGTATTTCTTTCTTGTTTTAGTCTAATATAGTTTCAGAAAGAATGTAGGATTTAGAATTGGCTTGATTGCATCACCTTACTTGCATTGCATTTTAAAATCTTCTCTTCAAAAATATATAATTCATTAAATTTTTAGTTAATAAAAACATAGGTCCATTCTTTATTAGGCATAAAAAATAAGATAGATTAAATCCATAAAACACTCATGGTGAACCCTTGATTTCCATAAAATAACAATGAAATTTAAGCAAGAATTTGTATCTAAGTGTGAACCTTTGGGTTTGGAAACCCACACCTTAAATCTAGGTTTACAAATTTTAAGATTTTAGTTGTAAATAAATCAACAAAAAGGAAACTATAATTCAATATTTACTAAAACTTACCAAGATAAAAAAAATTACAATAATATACATGCAAAACATCTAAGATAATAAATAAATATAATCTACAATAAAATATTAGGACTTTGGACTTTCTTTGGGGAGACCCAGGTTCAAACCACCATGAAGCGTGGTGTGTTACGGCTTTAAACTCTCTTCCGTGTGTGAGCTTGTGTAAGATTATGAACAAAAAGAAAACATTAATTCAATTCATAACTTCTAAAAATAAATAAAAAAATTTAATTAAAAACAAATACATAATATCTAAACTCTTATAACAACTAATTAATTAGAATCTAATATTGTATAGAGGTTTCGGTCGCCGACAACCCGTTAAATAAACAATATAATTTATTCCTCATAAATACTATTATAAAAATAATAATGTCCACCATGGTGGGTAAAAACGTTAGAGGGTGTCATTCTCACTCGGACTTTATAGGGCACGTTTTGGTGCGGCTCCATTCAAAACTTTTGCTTTTGTAAAAAGTCTGATCTCAACTTGGCATGGTATAAATCTCCTTTCTAGATCATTTCAAACAGCCATACCTCATACTTCGCATAGTTTAAATCTCAGGTTTGCGGGAGGCTAAATTGGAGGTGAGATATACTTCATACAGACATGGATGGAGATCTAAGGGACATAGGAAATGCAAACGACAAGGCAAATTCTGCGATTTTCAAGATGCCATGGCACGTATTGGAGAGGAGTTTTGCGTTACTTTCCTGGTACTCCATATTTCAGCTCTCGAATGTTTCTGAGGAATGGAAGACTGCCTTTCTTTCTACCCACTTCAGGGCATTGCGCATTACCAGGCAACAATGGTTTATTGTAGTTGACAAAGATTCCCTTAAGAAAGAAATGCATTGTTGGGCATACGACTTCACCATAAAGCAATGGAAAGAGCTTTCAGTATCCTCTTTCCCCACGCTCTATCCTGCGCAACTTTCCTCAGACGCGGGACAGGTATTAGTGGAAAGCTCTCATCCCAATTACGGTCAGGCACAGTGGATATGGAATCCAGTCTCCCAAATGGTTTTGGAGCTTCCTCCAATGGATCAGGAATACAATTTTGTGGCACTTGTCGACGGAGATAATAAACAATGCTTTAGAGTGCTGGGGTTTGGAGGTCAGAAGATAGGAATATACAGTTTTGGGGACAAGAGATGGAGAATAGTAGGATATCTCCCTCTTGGTTTTGGGGTTATAAAGGTCGTCTCCTGCAACGGTTTTGTTTTCATGATGGGCGGTGATCCCACGGGCGTAATGGTTTACGACATCCAAGATTTTAGGTTTGTGAAATTTGTCCTCACTCCTCTAAGTACAACTGATCGTCTAGTAGGTGATCTTGTAGTATGTGGGTCATGGGTTCTGTTTGTTGGAGGGACTGTAGAGGAAGATAAATTCAATAGCATGAGTATTTGGGAGCTTCATCTTAATGATTCCGAGCAGGAATTTTGGAAGAAGATCGCAGACATGCCATCATCAATGCTAGAGGAAATGTTAAAGTTAGAGGAGGAAGAGGATTCTGTGTTCTGTGATGGAGTGGAAGACTGCATGTGCTTCAGAGGGTATGAGGTTACGAAGACAGTTGTGTTTAACCTAACTTACCAATGTTGGAGTTACCTCCCTCAACGTCCCGTCGTCTATGAATATTGTAACTTTAGAATGGCCATGGCCTTTTACCCAAACCAAGAACATTCACAGCGTTTTCGCTGAACATTCGAAAAGCGTCAAAAATAACCAATTTGAATTGGATTATAATTATTTAAGCTCGAAGGTCCTTTTTCCCTCTTTCTCATCTAGAAGGTTTGATGCTTTATTCATTCTAAGTATATTTCAGTGGTTTTTTATTTCAACGTTTTGAGATTAATCTTTTTCTTATAACAATTGTGAGGTATTGATTATTAGATTCATTCGAGAAACACTATGCTTGCATTATACTAAAATTACGACAATTGTTTATTATAATTGGTGTTTATGTAGATGAAATTTTTTAGAATATGTTTATGTCAGGAAATATTATTATGAAGGTGACAAAGATTTTTTTAAAGGAGGATAAAACGGTTTTATAAAAACTATATAAATGATTTTTTAATGTTAGATGAATTTTCTTTATTACTGAGAAAAATGGGTTTTTAATAAAAAGGGGTTGTAGTAGGATCTTTATCTTTGATAAATCACAATTTTTTTTTTAAAGCTTGAGAGTTTACAAAAAAATTTAATTTTCCTTTGGATTGAATTGCGATAGCTACATACATACACTTTTTTTATTATTAAAAGTCTAAATTTTTTATTTATTTATTTTTATTTTTTTAAATACAAATATTTCAAGAATTTATGTTTTTTTTCATATTTTCCTGCAATAGCTTTCACAATATGAAAACTCCATCTCTATTATATATGCATTACATCTTATAAAGTAATATTTTCAAAACTTTGTACTATCATAGTCCACTCTCTTAGATCCAGATTGCTAGTTTCCTTCATGAAGCATAAACACAACCTACCCAACATGTTAAGAATCCATTGCAATAATTTCTATATTATTGAACAGTGTGTGAAGAGATGTTTTATCCTTTCTTTTTTTTATAAAGAATACATTGTGAGGGGCCATGAAAACCCTATTTCATTAGGTTATACTAGGATAAACTTTCCTTTGACTGATAATCTATACAAATATTTTTAACTTTTGGAATACTTAGGTAATTCCAAATATCTTGTCATATTCGTGTTGTATTTATATTTTGTTGGTGCTTTAAATTATATCATTTTTTTTTTTTTTGTGTATTTTGCTATGTGATTCAATTCCTAAATTAGCTTATCATAGGCTCCACTTATAATAGTCATTTTTATCTTTCTACTCAACTATCTTCTAGCAAAAATGTCCTGTGTACTTGTAAAAGTGGCTTCTTTATATTTTTATATTCCTTCCTAATATTTGTATAACGTTTGAAACCCTATCACTATACTTATATTAAAGTAATCTCATCCATGGGTTAAAAATTTAATCTAGATTGAATGGTTTTTTTATCACACTAAGTGTCCATAAAAATAAAATAAAATGGTTGTAGTTCGCTATATGCATATTAGATATTTAATTACTAGATTAATTAGTTTTTTTAATCATTTCATGGTGTAGAACAATGTAGGGACTATTTAGTAAACATTAAGCTTGTGTCAATGGGTTCAATGAACCTAGAATAGTTTTTACTCATTATTTTTTACTCTCTTTGCACCGTGTTGAAATTAATTTTCCCATAAGAATTATGTTTGCATCTATAAGAAATCTTAAACTAAGACCTCCCCTAGTTTTATAATAACACATCTTGCTACATTTCACCAAGTGAATTTTTCTTTTATCATGTAATCATAACCTTTAAAATGACTAACTAATATAGATTAAACTATTTTCTATAATTTTTGGCATAATATATAAGGACATATAAAATGTTAGAATGACCCATAAGACATATTTGATTAGTTACACTCTTCCTGCTAATGATAACCATCTAAATTTCCATACTAATAGTTTATTCTTAACTAAACTTATAACTAGTTTCTATAATTCTATCCATATTATTTCTTCAAATAATGACATTTCTACATACATTGCTAGAAAATTTTCATCATTCATTTGAAGTAACCTACATGTCCCTACCTTGATTGTAGATCGAGTATTTAGAAAGTAAATTTTTTTATTTTGTCCTATTAATATTTCATCATGATGCTCTTTCATATTCCTTTGATATGTTATTCAAAGCTCTCGCCTTGTTTTTCTCTTCTCTCTCAAAAGGGATTCATCTACAAAATATTGATATGTGATATTGTTAATGTTATTTCTAACCTTAAATCCACTTCTTATCTTGTATTTGTTAGTCCTTCTTCAATTTCCATTCCAATGTTAAGGTATTTATTTTCTTATTTAAATGAAATTAATTTATCAATTAAATTAATAAAATACAATGCATAAAAATATTCTTTGGTCAAATACAAACATTATGCTACATGTATTGAAATAATACTAGGAGTATTCAAGACAATCAACTTATGCATACTTTTTTTTTAACCATTGATATAGCAAGTGATGAAGTAAAATATAAATCAATAAGATACAATAAACAAGAAGGGAGTCTTTCCATCAACTCAATCACTTATCTCAGTCCAAAAAATTACGATAGCTACTAGGCTATCAACTTGTGCCTCAAATGACTAGTTATTCATGATTATCACAAATCGATGATACATACCTATATTGAGGTATCCATCAATGTTACCCTCGAGTTTTATTAAACATCATTTCCTCAATCTCAATTATCCCTGCTTCTAGTGGATGATTCTACTTTTAACCTATGAGTGTACTTTATCTTGCACATTGGGCAATATGTCAATAGTACCATGCTCTACTAAATAAACTAAACATCATATACTTGGTTCAATTGCTCAAATTATGTATTAAAGTATCAACAATTTATAAATTATTTCTTTGTGTAAAAAATATTTCTAGGGAGGATCATGACATCCTACCTTCCTAAGACTAAATACCATCCTCCCTCCCTAGGAGTCTGATTCTACATATAATTAGAATAGAACTTGAGAATTTTTAGTAGCATTACTTCAATTGCCTCTAGAGTTGCCATATTCTATTTAGAAACTTTCCATACATATTTAGGGTCAATAATATATTTTCTAAGCAAGGATATGTGTAAGATATCATAGATATTTGATAGGTTAGGTGGTAAAACAAGTTTGTATGTAACTCAACTAATCTTCTCAATAATTCAAAGAGTTCCACACACTAAGGATCTAAATTTATGGATTTGATAGCACTCTACATTGGTTTGACCCTTAGAAATACTTTATATGTAACTGAATACTCTCTTGGATTCCTTTTTAGATCAACATAACTTTTATTTTCTATCAATATATTATTTAAGTCTTTTCCTGATTACCTTTAACTATTCTTTAATTTCTCTTACCATATATGGCCTACCCACAACTTGATCTTCCAAATTATCCCATGATAATGGTATCCTACACATTCACCCATATAAGGCATCAAAAGAAGCCATTCTTAGGGAGGAGTGATGTCCATTATTGTAGGGTAAATCTACAAGATTTAGGTAGTCTTCCCAATGAGACTTATGATCCACGTAGTACATGCAAATCTTATCTTCTACTTCCTTATTTTTTGGAATCAAGGTAAGATATATTTTTCTTATTTTATAAGGTATGTACTATTTAATCCTAGATTGTTTTGCTACCACCAATAAATATCCCTTCACTATTTTCTAGTTATGTTGATAGAATATTGTTGGGAGCCCATTTACACCTAGGTATTTATCATTATAAAAATAGAGAAGAGCTAAATGAAGTTTTTATATTAAATTAATTATTATATTCATCCATAATAACTGAAGATACTTCTTATAGTAGTTTATCATTTATAACTTTAATCTCTTCTGGCCCTAAAATATTCTAGTAAAAAAGCCTTACCTTCTTTCTAATTTTTTTTCAGTATTCAATCACAACCCCTTTTACTTTGGCTAATTTTGGATGCTAACATTTCCACTATCGCCATCTTATAAAAAAATGTATTTTTATCTCCTTTTAAACAACTTTATCTCAATTTTTCTCTCCAAAGCTCATCCCTCTTTCTCAAAATATTATGATATTCACTATGCAACTCCCTTTCATCCATGCTTGTATTATTATGCTCACCTTTTTAAAAAATTGAAAGTTTCTATTTTAGTTATTCTTTCTTCTCAACAATATTTTTAAAAGTGTTCTTGTTCCATTCTTTTAGTCTAGATAAGAACCACATTCTTCTAAAAAAGTCTATGTCTACACTATCATATCAATAAATTCAAGATGATCTTCCCACACTTGCTCATATTTAAAATATGATCTTTTTTAGAATTCACTTAACACCATTTTAACTATTATTAGCCATGAATTTAAACCAATACTTGTCAAGGTATTAATTATAGCACAAGTCTCTTCATATAGCTAATGATTTAAGAGTATACATCCACCCACTTTTTTTGCTATCATGTTTTAGCATATCCTATTATTTTGTTATGCTAAGTAAAGGATTTATATTGCAAAAAAAAAGGGTTTTAAGGATCCCGAACCTATTTACATAAGCTAAAAAAAAGTAGTGCCATGATGGATGGAAGACTGAGGACCCCAGTAGAAGACCATATTAGTAAAGTTCATGGAAGAGGACACAGCCTCATACCATAAGACAGAACCAAAAACCCAAACTTAGAAGGATAAACCTGAAATAAAAAAATACATAAAGAAAGAACACATATTAATAAGAGAAACCTAAAGACCTGTTATACTTAGGCTCCATGCAGGGAAGTGATGAGGAAATAAAAACACAAACAAAAAGGAAAAAAGTGAGCAGGGTGAGATAGAGGAATTCATTCCTCAGCCTCAACTTTTTCTTTTTCCTTATCGTCCTCTTCAATCATTGCCTTAGGTTCGTCATCCTTAGGTTCAGTATTGATAGTCGTCAAGGTTAGTTCAATAGAATAAATATTAGCTTGAGTGATTTGATCATTGTATAATAGCTTGTCGAGCCCTACCCTAATGTCCATAGTAAAATTCATCATGCAGTTCATCATTGTTGTGGTAGAGGCAATAATGTAATGCTTAAGCTTCTTGTTCTCCTCATTGTCATCTCTGATTTCAATCACCTTAATCTTGACATCCAGGTTTTGAATCTGTGTTGACTTTCTCACCAGCTCCTCACTACTATCAAACATAATGCTTTTCCTCACCTTCAATTTGGAAAGGGCTTCAGGTGCATTTTTATTATTTTTCACTTTGGACAGACGTTCGATAGGGGAATTCTTTTTGGTAGGGCTTCTAGGGTTTGGGGTAGCCTTAAGACTATTGGTAATGATATACGTGTAAATAACCTTAAACATACCTTGATGCCAAGAAATATCATCGTTCTTCTTGTCTCTGTAGGAGGAAATTGAGTGGTTCATGGAGTTTAGGAAGAATAGAGGAATGCTCAAGGGGTTTAATTCTCTGAAATGGTGGACAAAGGCCGAATTGTAGGTTTTCATGGGTTTATCAAGATTTTCAATGCAAATGAACTTCATAATGGATTTCATGCAACATTCCATTGTATGGACAAGTCACTTCTAAAAATGCCAGAAACATTGACTTTCTTAATGATTTTTTCATTTCCTTTGAAATGGTCCAACTCAACTTCCCAATTATGCTTATGATGATGGATATAAGGATCACCTTTGGTAGGTTGGCCAGTTATGGAATCTAGAAGATGAGCATTGATAATTAAATCCTCCCCCCGATAGAAACAATGTCATTATCCCATGATTTGAGGAAATCCATAGTTATCTCAATCTCATCATTGGAGAAGAGGTGAAGGAAAGAGAAAATAGTTTTATCCTCAAGGAATGGGTTAGAAAGAGGGTCGAACACATAGGTATTGAGGTTGACATACTCACTCGACATGGTGAGGATAAGAGGGTGATCAATGACAGAGCAGGATAGAGACAGGTCGATCGGGAGAAGGAAGGTGCAGGAAAAATGGATGAAAGGTAAAATGGATATGGAAGGGGGAGGTTGGAAAAGAAACGTAGTGGAGGGGTTTGAAATTCGAGCTAAATAAAGGAAGTGAACAAGGTAGAAGTAATGAAGGAGGGACAAGTGGAGGAAATATGGCTCACATGCAGGGATGGGCAACATAACCAAGGAGGGTCGATCACCAATATATAAATAATTTTTAGAACCATACGATAGGCTAGGAAATCAACACGCAAAGGGCTAGAAATCCAAATGTGGAACCAAACTTTCCACATCTTTCTTGGTCAAATGTCCAGGTGTTTAAAGATCTTGATAGCAATTTGCACACTTAATGCCTACTACATGTGGACATTCAAAGGGTCTCTCAGTCTAAGGTACCATCCCATCCTTCTCGCATCCCCCTTCCGGGCACGAATCCTTTAGCCTGAAGGTAAGGGTGCAAAAAATTTGGAACGATACAATAAGGATCAGGAGGGATGACCTATGGGTGGGCATCCTACTAAGGAAGGCTTCTATGATGCTTCTTTTAGTTCACCATTCTCTAGACTTCCTCTTGGAGATTCGTATGCTAAATTTGGAGATTAACCATGCTTACCCTGATATTAGCTAAATTGTTAGCCACCTTATTGGATTCTCTAAAGGTGTGTTGGCAGATGACTTCCTGCCTATTGATGATGAGAGATCTAGCTTCCTCAATGTAGTATTTGACTCTCCAAGAAGGGTTAGAATTAATGTTATTGAGATAATTGATAATATTGAGAGAGTCTCCTTACACTATCATATTGGTGGTGAAATATTTTGCTAGACTTAAGGCTCTCCACATGCTTTTGGCTTCTACCACATGATTTGTTTTTTCACCTAATCCTTGAGCAAAAGAAAGTAAAGAGTTGTCTTGATGATCCCTCAAGATACCTCCAGATCCAGCCTTCCCAGGATTACCTTTGGTAGCTCCATCAACATTAAGTTTGATCAAACCAACTGGGGAAGGAGTCCAAACAATCTCTAGTTGGATGAAGCAGGGAGGATGAACACCCTCTAAAGATAATTCCAACTCCTTTCCTAGGTCCGATTCAGCATTGGAAGCAGTTTGGATGAAGGGGGTATGAGATAGGTATTCTCTAAAGTGAAGGCCAAGATTTTAGCTAAGACAATATTTGGGGCTTTTGTCTTAAGGGAGAACACTCTATTATTTCTTTCGAGCCAAACTTGCCAAAGGAAGCGATGGAGGGATATCTTACAGAAAAACTGAAGGTGGGGAACATGGAAAGGGTTAGGTCACTAATGGAATAGATCTCTTATAAAGCAAGGTTGGGCCCACTGTATATGGAAGTGATAGAAAATAGAATCAAGAATGGAAGTGGAAAATGGGCAGTGGATGAAGAGGTGGCTGGTGGATTTCCAATCAGGCAATGAATTCATATAGGAACACATTTATACAAGTTTTTAAATTATTATAGAATCTCTAATAATTTATTTATCCAATAAAAACCCTTAAATTTAAAATCTTCTCTATTTCTACCTTCTAAATAAATTCATAGGTTATATAATTTATCGAGCATAAAATTTTTTAAATTTGTTAATATTAAGAGAAAAGAGGGTTTTTAAAGGGAACCCACAAAATTTTACAGAGCACGTAACAACTTAGACAGAAATAAAATATAATAGACACTAAAAAGAAACAAAAAGAAGAAGAAGCCCATAAATCCAAGAAAAAACTAGATGAATAAACCAATGAGAGAACCAATATGGTTCTACATAAAAGAGTCAAATTCAAGAATAATATATCTAGATATATGGGCAGCCTTCTCATCATAATCCAAAGCCATTTTAACTGAGCTCCAAACTGCTTGTTGCTTGATTTCCATTAGACGAATACTGTGGAGGATAGCAATTTTCTTCACTGCAGTTTTACTCAAAGAGTATACATAAACCATCAAAATATATTTAGTATAAGGTCTAGGAAGAACCTCTATCTCATCAACCACATAATCCCCCTTAGAAAGGGGGAAAAATCTGACCAAATATCTCATTTTTCCAATCAGTTGAATAGATTTACAAGTACTACCACCCACAAAAAGACTCCACAGTCGAAGAAGTGACATGAGATGCTAGAGGGATCTTCACTATTTCATTAGGATAATTTATCACTAATGATCCCCACACCTCTTTTGCAGAATCAAACCCTTTGTGAGACAACTTTTTCAAATTTGATTCCAAGGAGGAGTGCACATATTCAGATTCTAAACTCAAACTTTCTCAAACCTGAGAGGGATCACCAAACACAGGGATGGGAAGGGAGCTCAATGTTTTTAAAATCTCATCCATTGTGACCCCATTCTCTAAAGTAGCATTTTCAAATACCAATAGAGCCAAGCCTTGGTACAGGGGATCCTGGCCCTGCTCACATTGCACCATTAGCATAGATTTACGCATCAAATTGAAAATAAATAAGGGGATGTTCATCCTCCTCTGCTGATGGATGTGATTGAGAAACATAGCATGAAAAATCTGAACAATATCGTACAAAAAATCTAAAGTGAAGAAATCCATTATCACATTTATTACCTTATTCCATGGCATAGGCAAGGCCTTAGCACTGAAACAATTTTGAATTCTCGGTAGGAATTCATATTCATCTAAAAATATACGAATATATTATAATAATGAGTGTATTTCCCTATTATGAGGTGCACCATATAACTCCAACCTTGTGGTACGACAAAACAATTCTTTCTATCGAGACCTTAAAACACCATGACCCAACATGAACCCAATCCTCCTTCAAAGTAGCAACCATCCACTTAGAGAGAACAGGATTATGGCCATAGAATTTTTAGACATAGTCCAACATACCCTTCACTCTTAGAATGGACAAAATAGCTTGATCCACCGTAAAATATGTGGGTTACACCCTCAACTTAGACTACTTAGGGTTATGATTGCAGACTCTTGATTTACCTATCTTCGGTAAGGACACATGACACCAGGTAAAAATACCAACTATAGACCACACAAGGAAGCTAGGAAGAATTTTTTCTACACACACAATATAGCATAAAAGCCTACAAACTCGACTCAAGAATAAAAACATCAGCTTACCCGAACTAAGCCAAATGAAGCTCCCAAAGTCAAATATGCAATAACTTTCCATCGACATCTCGTAAGAATCGGGAATACCAGAGAATCTCCATAAGAACATAGAAGGGATGAGAGGTTTTGTGAGAAAAAAAACACAAAAACTAAACAGAGATCCCAAACCCCCACTATGTGTACGAGCCATATTTTAAGAATAAGGAGAGAATAAAAACTGCCACTCGATCCCTGATCTAGATGACGAACCCTCACCACACCTCGATCAGGCGAGAAAAAGGGAATATAGCGAAGAGAAGGAATAGATGCCAAAGGACATCTTCCAAACAATATCTCCATATAGTCTAGAACCCTATCTTCATACATTCCTCCTAACCTTTGCTTGAAAGTGAAAGGTATTTCTTTCTTGTTTTAGTCTAATATAGTTTTACAAAAAAATAAAATGTATATGTAGGATTTAGACTTGGCTTGATTGCATCATCTTACTTGCATTGCATTTTAAAATCTTCTTTTCAAAAATATATAGTTCATTAATTTTTTAGTTAATAAAAACATAGGTGCAGTCTTAATTGGATATAAAAAAATAAAATAAATTAAATCCATAAAAAACTCATGGTGAACCCTTTATTTCCATCAAATAACAATGAAAATTAGGCAAGAATTTATGTCTAAGTGTGAACCTTTGAGTTTGGAAACCCGCACCTTAAATTTGGGTTTACAAATTTTAAGATTTTAGTTGTACATAAATCAATGAAAAGGAAACTATAATTCAATATCTACTAAAATTTACCAAGATAAAAAAATTTATAATAATTAACATGCAAAACATTTAAGATAATAAATAAATATAATCTACAATAAAATATTAGAACTTTAGACTTTCTTTGGACTTTCTTCTATGTGTGCGCGTGTGTAAGCTTAAGAACAAAAAGAAAACATTAATTCAATTAATTCAATTCTTAACTTCTAAAAATAAATACATAATTTCTAAACTATTATAACAACTAATTAATTAGAATGTAATATTGTATAGACGTTTTAGTCACCAAAAGCCCATTAAATAAACAATATAATTTAGTCCTCATAAATACTATTATAAAAATAATAAAGTCCTCATGATGGAAGGAAGACTAAGGACCCCAGTAGAAGACCATATTAGTAAAGGTCATGGAAGAGGACACAACCTCAGCCTTATATGTACTAGATAAATCCCTATAGACAAAAAAGCGAGGACGTAGCCTCATACCATAATCTAGAACCAAAAACCCAAACTTAGAAGGATAAACTTGAAATAAAAAAATACATAAAAAAAGAACACACATTAATAAGAGAAACCTAAAGACCTGTTATACTTAGGCTCCACGCAGGGAAGTGATGAGGAAATAAAAACATAAACAAAAAGGAACAAAGTGAGCAGGGTGAGATAGAGGAAGTCATTCCTCGACCTCAAATTTTTCTTCTTCCTTATCGTCCTCTTCAGTCGTTGCCTTAGGTTCATCATCCTTAGGTTCAGTATTGATAGTCGTCTAGGCTAGTTCAATAGAATAAATATTAGCTTGAGTGATTTGATAATTGTATAATAGCTTGTGGAGCCCCTCCCTGATGTCCATAGTAAAATTCATCATGCAGTTCATCATTGTCGTAGTAGAGGCAATAATGTAATGCTTAAGCTTCTTGTTCTCCTCATTGTCATCTATGATTTCTATCACCTTAATCTTGAAATCTAGGTTTTGAATCTATGTTGACTTTCTCACCAGCTCCTCACTACTATCAAACGTAAAGCTTTTCCTCACCTTCAATTTGGAAAGGGCTTCAGGTGCCTTTTTATTATTTTTCACTTTGGACAAGCATTCGGTAGGGGAATTATTTTTGGTATGGCTTCTAGGGTTTGGGTTAGCCTTAAGACTATTGGCAATGATATACATGTAAATAACCTTAAACATACCTTGATGCTAGGGAATATCATGGTTCTTCTTGTCTCTGTAGGAGGAAATTGAGTGGTTCATGGATTTTAGGAAGAATAGAGGAATGCTCAAGGGGTTTAATTCTCTGTGTAGACACCAAAACAACACCAATCTGATTATGTGACTGCAAACACTGATCGCTTTGACACACAGCCCCTAGGGCAGCCCTCAGAGGTTAAACAGTGGTCCTAACCACTTTCATAGCAATTTTGTAAGGTCAAAAGGCAATTTGGCACATTTAGACACTTTGCTCAGTATTCGTCTCACCCAGGGATGAATACTAACTGGGATTCGTCTCACCCAGGGACGAATTCTAAATTCGTCTTTGGTCAGGATGAATTCCAGGTTTAATGGGAAAAAATAAGAATGTCGCCAAGTGGCAGCCAAAGACAGTCAATTATTGCCTCCTACCGTGCATGCGCGTGTAGGTGGGTAGGTTGGTAGTTAGAGGACTGTCACAAGGGCAGTCATGGAAGCCCAAGTCAGGGAGGAGTCTCCTCCCTCCTGGGAAGGCATGGCCGCCACATGGCATCCTTGCATGCCCCTCCAAAGAGACCCCTTGGGTCTATAAAATGGTGGACTTTCCCACCCAAAAGAGAACAAGTTGGAGGCATTTTCAAGCAACGAAGTGCTGCCAAATCGAACACCCTATTGCACCCTTTTTCAATTCACCTTTTCACATCCATTAATCTCTTTCACAAGAGAGGTTATTGGGTGACTTTTGGAAGCGTGGATCCGAAACCAAACCCAACATTTGACCACCTTAATCCACCAATTTTCCGACAACACAATCCTAAGAGATTTTGGGCCCATCCCTAGTGGATTGGCACCGAAATCAAGTGCCAATGGTGGGAAGCCCACTCGGGCACCCCGCATTTTCTAAGTTTCATTCTAAAGTATCCTATCTCATTTTTTCATCTTGCATTTCATGTTATGTTGTCTAGATAATTCATAGCTTCAATTCCATAACGTTTTGATCAGATTTCATCATGCTCTTTGTCGCTTTGTTGTCCCACTAACTTGCAGGTAACAACATCAAATGCTCGATGATGGAGGTCAAATTGGGAGAATCCAACCATCTGGGTCATCCAAAAATGGCCCCAATTACTTAATCCTTTTGTCTGTAGGTGTTTTGGAGATCTCAAGGTGCGACATTGGAGTGGCATCAACTCGGCTTTTCATCACAGTAGAATTCGTCCCACCCAGGGATGAATAACAGTCGAAATTCATCCTACCCAGGGATAAATTCCAGTTGAAAGTAGATTGGCTGACTGTTTCAATGGCAGTGGCCCTCTAGTAATGTCTTCTGACCTCTACCAGATTTGCAAGTCATTTAGGATTATTTCATGCATCATTTTAGTCAGTCTTAGGCATACATCTTTTGTTAATTTCAAAGAACAAATGTTTCACATTTGCAGTAGGTGCTACTAATGCCTTTATTGTTTCTTTGATTGCAAGAGAAGTAGCAAGAACCAAGGACTCATCAACATCTACGACGGCAACACTTTGGCCCGCCCATTTTGCATGTGGGCATGCAGAAGGAGGAAGACTAAGTCACAATTGTAACCAAGATCTATTTAATGCTCCTAGCCCCTAAAAAGGGAGGAGACGTCTTTGTAACCGAGGATAAGAAAATTGAATAAAAAGGGTTGTGCTTTCCATACATCTTTCTTTCATTTTTGATTTATCTCCTTTATTTGTTTCGTGCATTTCAAAGGCATAGGATTAAAGCGTTATATTTTGTCTTATATTGCATAGCAATAGTTTTCCTTTTATTTTTGAAATCTCATTCTTTTAGTGGTGATCATGGTGGGGTTTATCTACGTTCTTTTATTTCCTATTATTCGTCAATTAAGTTCATAACTGACCAGGGTGTGGCTAAGATAGTAAGTAGCCTGTTCTTTGTGAAGCTCATTCTTCTGGGCTAGCATGGCGCCCAGTGCCACCTCAATAGCTGAGATGTATAAGTAGAATGGCACTCCTGGTCTAGGTGGTGCTAATACTGGTGACGAAGCCAGGTATTGTTTGATTTCATCAAATGCTGACTGGCACTCGTCATCCTAGTGAAATGTAACCCCCTTGTGCAATAATTTGTTCATGGGTCAGCACTTGTCAGATAGCTGCGCTATAAAGCATTTAATCGACGCGACCTTTCCCTACAGACTTCTGAGCTGCTTGATAGTAGTTGGGGGAACCATTTCAAGGATTGCCTTGACTTTCTTTGGGTCCACCTCAATACCTCGCTTTGAGACTATGAAACCCAAGAGTTTTCCAGATGTGACGCCAAATACGCACTTCTTGGGATTTAGTCTAACTTTATGCTCCATGAGGCGATCGAGGATCTTGCTTAAGTCATCGATATGATTTGAGTGCAAAAGAGACTTGGCTAACAAATCATCCATGTAATCTTCCAAAGTTTTATGCATGTAGTCATGGAATATGTACGTCATGGTATGTTGGTAGGTGGCGCCAGCATTTTTAAGGCCAAAAGGCATGACCTTATAACAAAATGTCCCCCAAGGCGTTGTGAACGCCATTTTTAGTTGATCTTTAGGATTGATACGAATCTAATTGTATCCTGAGAAACCATCCATGAGGGAGAGCATTTTGTGACCAGATGTAGCGTCTACCAACATGTCGATGCTCGACAAAGGGAAATCATCCTTAGGACTCGCTTTGTTTAGATCTCAAAAATTGATGCATATGCGAATCCTCCCATCGAGCTTTTTGATGGGCACCATGTTGGACATCCATGGCGGATAATCCACGCAGATGACAAAATGTGCATCCAACAGCTTTTGCAATTCATCTTTGACCATCAAGGCCACTATTGGGTGCATCTTACATAGTTTTTGCTTTATAGGCTTGATTGTCGGATCAAGCGTTAAATTATGCATGACTAGCTATGGGTCTAGTCCTAGCATATCCTTGTATGACCATGCAAAAACCTCCTTCTTCTCTTTGAGAAGGGCAATGTAGTTGGTTTGCTCTTCAGGGGAAAGACTTACCCCTAGCTTGAGAATCTATGGATTCATTGGATCTGTGTCGATATCTACGTCAGTCGTCTCCTCGACTGACATGTGGGATCCGTCCTCCAACTGATGTGGAGTCGGGATTAAATGGATATCATTGGCTAAATTTAAATCTGTGTTGGGAACCTCGGGTTCCTCTTCAGCCTGAAAGATATCTTGAGTTGTCCTTGGCATAAAATGAGGCATCTTACCAAAAGTTCGGTACTCTGATGGTGAGAGAGGTGAATTGACGTGATCCCAGTCGATGGCATCTGTGTCTATATGCAATGACCATGCTGGATCGGTCGAATTGCGGATGGGTGCGGTCAAATCAATGGAGATCATGTAGATGGAATGAATTTGGTCTCCATTATCATGGGTATAACAACTCGAACATCCTGGATGCTCCCTATACTCTGGATCTGGCTCTAGGGGAATGGGCACGAACGGATCGGCCCTATGTGCTAATAGGAGGATAGGGTCTTCCCTTGGTACTGATGCCCTTATAGGGTCTCGGGGTGGACGGTGCTCATTGTGAATTTGGAGCCATGGATCCAACACTTGGTCCCACCCTGCTAGGTCTACATACCACTCATGCCCTGGCAGTATGCCCATCTGTACAAATAAGTTATCAATCCCTAAGGAACACCATTATTGCACTTGTTGCCTTTGTTGCATATATCGCATATGGTTGAGATAGGTCATCCCAGTCTCGTCTTCCGAATCACTGTCGAAGATCCAAAAATGTTCATTTTCTTCAGCAACTGTTTGCAACGTTAAGGGTTCACCTTGTTATAGCAAATTAATCTGGTCCCATTGTGGTTGTTCCACACTTGGTGGAGGGACCTGATTCTCTTGACATAACTCTCCCAATGTATATTATGTATTTGGGTTGGCATAAGGATCTAATGCCAATCCACCCTTGTTGCCTATTTCTAGGCCTTGCATGTTTTCTACCAAGATGTCTAAGGGCAGGGGGTGGTTGAACCCTACTCCCGACTTATCATATGGCATTTGGTATCTTGGCTAGCAAAGGACACGCATCCCTTGCTCATATCTGCCTAACCCGTATCCATGCCAATTGCATTGGTCGAGATATCTCAGAGCAAAGTTCGGGTTTGACAGATAATTGATATTTTTAGCAAAAGGTTGTTTATCTTCGTCCTTTTGCTGGCATGGTTTAGCACCATGATCAAGGCCCCCATACACAAAATTAGTCTGGTTTGGTGGGTAACCTAGAGGAACAACTATCCCTATGGGAAGGCGAGGTCTCCCCATGTCCTATACTGATTCTAATGTAGGCGTTGCCACAACATTCTACACTAGATACTCCCTGAGGCCCGTACTGGCCATTTCAACAGTGATTTTTGATGCTTTGGAGGGAGGTAACGGGAGGCCTTCCTGAGTCCATTCCATGTTTGGTGGGTTAGGAGTCTTAGATTTCGTTGTGCTAGGTGTTTCTTCTATTGATACAGTTGATATTGTTGGCAACCCCTCTTCTAGGGGCTGATCCTCTTCCAAAATTTGTTTTCCTTTGTCCTTCTGTTTAGCCATGACAGGTGGCGTTGGTAGTGAAGGAGAAGATAATGAAGACTCACCTAGCTAGGATTTTGATGATTTGGTCACCAATGGTGCCTGTAGTATTGGACCCTGTTTAGATGGATTTAACTAGAAATCCAAATGCGTTGAAGGGAGGGTCGATTGAGGCATTAATTACATCGCATTACAATATTTGAAGGGTTCTAAGTCCATCAGGACTACATGAACTTCTCCTTCAAATGCATACTTTAGACACTGGTGAGCGATTGAAGGGACACACTTCATGTCCCTGATCCATGGCCGCCCTAGCAGTATGTTGTAAGCCATCTCACCTTCCAAAACATGGCACAATGTTGGTATCATCTTTTGTCCTACCTAGATAGGCAGAACAATTATGCCGACTGTCGAGCATATTGCATCATTGAATGCTTGCAGTGTGTATGTGGAAGCCGTGATATGAGAGGCTAGAACTCGAGGTCATGATACGGACCAAACTCATGCAGAATTTGTGGACCACATCAGCTAGGCTTTCCATTTACAAGATTATTCAATAGTCAACATCCCATAGAGAAGCTCTCATGGAAATTTTGAAAGCCATCGAGTTACAACCTCACGAAGCGGATTCTTTCAACAACTTCATGGGACATGTGAAACGATGTACGAAGCCGGTCATTACCTTTAGAGAGGATGAAGTTAAAACAATATCGAATGACATGGCAGATCCACCCCTGCACGTTATCGCACGGGTCAACGGGATCCCGTACAAGAGAGTGTTGGTAGATACTGGCTCGTCCAGTAACATCATTATTACCGTAGCATTAAAACATCTGAAGCTGCTAGCCTCTCATATCACGGCTTCCACATACACACTGCAAGAATTTATTTCCATCAAATAACACTCATGGTGAACCCTTTATTTCCATCAAATAAATTAAATCCATAAAACATTCATGGTGAACCCTTTATTTCCATCAAATAACAATGAAAATTAGGCAAGAATTTATGTCTAAGTGTGAACCTTTGGGTTTGGAAACCCACACCTTAAATTTGGGTTTGGAAACCCACACCTTAAATTTGGGTTTACAAATTTTAAGATTTTAGTTGTACATAAATCAATGAAAAGGAAACTATAATTCAACATCTACTAAAATTTACCAAGATACAAAATATTACAATAATCTACATGCAAAACAATTAAGATAATAAATAAATATAATCTACAATAAAATATTAGAACTTTAGACTTTCTTTGGGGAGACCGAGGTTCAAACCGCCATGAAGCGTGGTGTGTTACGGCTTTGGAATTTCTTCCGTGTGTGCGCGTGTGTAAGCTTAAGAACAAAAAGAAAACATTAATTCAATTAATTCAATTCTTAACTTCTAAAAATAAATACATAATTTCTAAACTATTATAAAAACTAATTAATTAGAATGTAATATTGTATAGAGGTTTTAGTCACCCACAACCCATTAAATAAACAATATAATTTAGTCCTCATAAATACTATTATAAAAATAATAAAGTCCTCATGATGGATGGAAGACTAAGGACCCCAGTAGAAGACCATATTAGTAAAGGTCATGGAAGAGGACACATCCTCAGCCTTATATGTACTAGATAAATCCCTATAGACCAAAAAGTGAGAACGTAGCCTCATACCATAATCCTGAACCAAAAACCCGAAATTAGAAGGATAAACCTGAAATTAAAAAAATACATAAACAAAGAACACACATTAATAAGAGAAATCTAAAGACCTGTTATACTTAGGCTCCACGTAGGGAAGTGATGAGGAAATAAAAACATAAACAAAAAGGAACAAAGTGAGCAGGGTGAGACAGAGGAAGTCATTCCTCAGCCTCAACTTTTTCTTCTTCCTTATCGTCCTCTTCAGTCATTGCCTTAGGTTCGTCATCCTTGGGTTCAGTATTGATATTCGTCAAGGCTAGTTCAATAGAATAAATATTAGCTTGAGTGATTTGATCATTGTATAATAGCTTGTGGAGCCCCTCCCTGATGTCCATAGTAAAATTCATCATGCAGTTCATCATTGTCATAGTAGAGGCAATAATGTAATGCTTAAGCTTCTTGTTCTCCTCATTGTCATCTCTGATTTCGATCACCTTAATCTTGAAATCTAGGTTCCGAATCTATGTTGACTTTCTCACCATCTCCTCACTACTATCAAACGTAATGCTTTTCCTCATATTCAATTTGGAAAGGGCTTCAGGTGCCTTTTATTATTTTTCACTTTGGACAGGCGTTCGGTAGGGGAATTATTTTTGGTAGGGCTTCTAGGGTTTGGGTTAGCCTTAAGACTATTAGCAATGATATATGTGTAAATAACCTTAAACATACCTTGATGCCAAGGAATATCATGGTTCTTCTTGTCTCTATAGGAGGAAATTGAGTGGTTCATGGAGTTTAGGAAGAATAGAGGAATGCTCAAGGGGTTTAATTCTCTGAAATGGTTGACAAAGGCCAAATGGTAGGTTTTCATGGGTTTATCAAGATTGTCAATGCAAATGAACTTCATAATGGATTTCATGCAGCATTCCAGTGTATGGACAAGTCACTTCTAAAAATGCCAGAACCCTTGACTTTCTTAATGATTTTTTCATTTCCTTTGAAATGGTCCAAGTCAACTTCCCAATTATGCTTATGGCGATGGATAGAAGGACCACCTTCGGTAGGTTGGCCAATTATGGAATCTAGAAGATGAGCATTGACAATGAAATCCTCCTATCGATAGAAACAACGTCATTATCCCATGATTTGAGGAAATCCATAGTTATCTCAATCTCATCATTGGAGAAGAGGTGAAGGAAAGGGAAAAAAAAATTCCTCAAGGACTGGGTCAGCAAGAGGGTCACACACATAGGCATTGAGCTCGACATACTCACTCGACATGGTGGGGATAAGAGGGTGATCGGTGACAAATATGGATAGAGACAGGTCGATTGGGAGAAGGAAGGCGTAGGAGAAATGAATGAAAGGTAAAATGGATATGGAATGGGGAGGTTGGAAAATAAACATAGTGGAGGGGTTTTTAATTCGAGGTGAATAAAGGAAGTGAACAAGGTAGAAGTAATGAAGGAGGGATAAGTGGAAGAAAGATGTCTCACACGTAGGGATGGGCAACATAACCAAGGAGGGTCGATCACCAATATATAAATAATTTTTTGGAACTATACAATAGGATAGGAAATCAACATGCAAAGGGCTATAAATCCCAAGGTGGAACCAAAATTTCCACATATTTCTTGGTCGAATGTCCAGGTGTTTAAATATCTTGATAGCGATTTGCACACTTAACACCTACTACATGTGGAGCTTGTTGACATGGATGTTAATCTTAGTATGGGCCTTAGGCAAATTCTGAGCATTGGGATGATCACCCCTACTAACCAAGGGAAGAAGCCTCCAAATCATATGCCAGGAGGCGGTGCATTGGAGATAATAATGAAACTTCACGCTATCATCATTGAAATTTGCACAACAAGACCTACACAAGTGGGATAGATAAAAACAATGATTGATGTGATTGTTAGAGGACAAGCCACAAATATTTGCCTAAAGTTAAGGACACGGTGGATGGATGGTGGTGACAACAAGGTGTTAGTGGATGGAATAGGGGTCAGGAATGGAGGTAGTGAGAGATACTTGGTGCATGGATCGAAATACAACATAAATGAAAGATAATTGAATGATGTGAATTTGTTGACTGGGAAGATGGTAAATGTGGTATAACACATGGGGATTAGGCCGAGAATAGCAATTACTTGTCATATGATTAGGTGATAGATGATAAAATTTATTGCTAGTTTTTTCATAAGTGTAGCACCCTAAAATTGGCACAGTAAAACTTAGCAAATAATTAAAATTACTTTAGTAATAATTCAAATTCAAATTTTAACCCCGAACCGCCTGTTAAACCACTTTCCTTATTTTCCATGCCATTTTTAGGATTTTTTGTGACCATTGGATGATATCGTCATCGATTAGATGATATCACCTCAAATCGGATGAATTCATCTGGAGCAGAATGTCCAGATGATTTCTTCCCAAAATTGATTTTTCAAAATTAGCTTCTGTTCCGACAACTTCTCTAACTTGGGCAGAGACACGTCTACACCGTTAGAGTCTCCCTTGTTGGAGATCCCCAAAATTGGGATGATCCCAAACCTCCTAACCTCCCTCATAAGCCTATTTAAACCTTAGGACCCTCCTTGACCTACCCCTGGCTGGCTGGCTGAATTTCCCTATAGTTTGATCTTTACGTGCGTTAGAATCCCCTGAATTCTTATTTGCATTTTGTGCCTTTCTAAGTTTTCTTGCAGGAACTCTGTTATTCTTCTGTCGGAGCAAGCTCAGATCATCACAGATGATATTGTACAATCTCGAATGATCATGCCCCAATTCAAGATGATTTCACACTCTACAGACGATTTTGAATGTAGTCAACATTGGGGGCAATTGGTGCCTAGAGTTTGCACTTTTCTCTTTTTGTTTGTTGTTTCATTCTACATTTAGATTAGTTTATTGTTATTTTTTGCTATTTTGCATTTTGGAGTTCACCAATATAGCTTAAGTGCATGATAAGATCATAATTTGTCATCATAATACTATAATTTACTTGAATTTCTATCCATAATTATCGTTTTAGTATCTATATTGTCATATTACACCATTTTCCTCTGTTAGTATTGCTGCATTTTCTATGCTCTGTGTCTATTTCTCTAATTGCAGGTCTCTAACGAATTTGTTTGACGAATTCATCAGATCTCAGATGATCCTGTCTGATTTCAGATGATCCTGTCAGATCAGAGGCAATCTTGACTGCTTCAAAAATCAGAACCTCCATCAGACATCCGGATCAGGTATGACTTTTTTCTAATATAGCATATTTCTTGTATTCTCTGTTTAATTTTGTTTATGCATTCATTTAAACCTACATTTCATGTAGAATAGTTTAGATTCATTTGGCCAAACCTAGGATTTGAATGATTAAATGTAAAATTGAACACATCAAACACATTCCCAACCTAGGCATGGAGACTGCCACTAAACATTTCCTGGTGAACCCCACCATCCGTCAAAAAATCACCTTAATACCTCTCCCCCGAGAGGCGGGACCTTAAAAGGGCCTCTCAGTCTGAGGTACCATCCCATCCTTCTCGCATCCCCCTTCCGGGCACGGATCCTTTAGCCTGAAGGTAAGGGTGCGAAAAATTTGGAACGATACATTTTGGTGAACCCGACATGAAACTAAAACCTTTGGAAAACAAAAAACATAGATGCATTTAAAATCATTAGAAAACTACTAAGTTGCATATCATGTTTAGATGGTAGCTCCTAAGAAAATACTAGCTGTCACTATAAATGTTGAAAACCAATTAGCAACCACAAAAATTAATTATGTGCTTAGTGTGCCTGAAACAGATAGAAACCAACTTTTGTGGGACGAACTTGATAGGAGACTAGGTATCATTTCATCTAGATCAATACAACTTAAAAAAATCAAGAGGTTTGCCCTAGATAGAATTTTGGATCCTCATCAACTCATTTTTTATCATGAACTTCAGAGAGCTTGCCATAGGTGGTTAGCTTATAGAAGAGCTCTTGTGTCTTTAGAATTGTTCACCATCGAGGAATACCTCGAGAACAAAACTGTTATACACCAATTCCTAGGTTGTGTAGAAGACCAAGAGGTCGTTCTTGCATATAGAAAAAGGTGGAATAGAGTTCCTAGAGCTGTGTTATATCGAGAGTATTGCCACAAACTTTATTTCTACCAACCAGAGTCTGAGAGAGATAATATCACTATAGCACTTTTTGTCAAATTCTTGAAAGAAAATTTCCAATTTGAAGAAGAACATTTCATGACTCCTGAAGAACTTGAGCCCATTAATGATATTTATAAATTGTTTATAGAAAACTAGATCATTGCTTTCATTATTATTATTTCTTGCATTTAGTGTGATGTTTGTTATCTTTATAATATTGTTACAAAAAACAAGAAAAACCAAAAACATAACAAAACCAAAACATTTTATTTTAAATACTATAGTAGGTACATAATTAAAATATATACCTCTTAAGCTTGTTGCATATATATATATATATATATATATATATATATATATATATATATTTGCTGAAATCTAAGTTTAAGCACAATGACTAGACTTAGGAATGGTAAACAAACTGAAGAAGAAGAAGAAGAAGATGGGTTAGGAAAGAAAACAAAAGAATCAAATGTCCTTCCTGAGGATCCAATTCCAGAAGGAGGAACTCTAGAACAACAAAAATATGAGCTGGTTGAACAAAATGAACAACAAGAAAATGTTAAAGAGGAAGGATCCTCATCCCCTAGAATGGCTCCAGACGAAACTGTTACTTTTGATAACATAGATCATTTCTAGAAATTCTTCAATAGTAATATTGGTGCTCTTAATATGGCAGTTCGTCTTGATATGGGACAAATTAGTGAAACTCAAGCAATCCTAGAAGAAGGATTTAACATGCACACTAATCCCTTGTCCTTCGTTGATCAAGAAAGTGATAAAGCTAGACCATCCAATATAGATATGGTCACTATGATTTAGAACATGCAAAAAAAATAGGTTACCCAACCCCCTAAGGAACCTGTTATTGAGCCTAAAATCATTCCCACACAAAAGAGACCTTCATTCACTGCTTTATTTTGCCAAACTATTGATCAATATGCTTCAAATCGACAAAAACCTAAAATGAAGTCGAACACCAATTTTCAACAATCTGGGATACAACATAATACAACTTCAAAACTTCTTCATAACACCCTTCCTACCAACAATTTACACAATAGCAATATAGCATCTAATCTTCATGTCCCTCCATCATATGCTCACAAATCCCATATTAATGCCCTACCGAACCAACATGGTGGGCAAACCAATAATTGGAAGCCATGGTGAAATAGTTAGCTTCCCATGGACAGATAGATCCCACCCCCTCGTATAATTATCGAGAGATGTGTAGTCAGCCTTTGGATCCCATAGTTGTAGCATAGCCATACCCTAAGCACTTTCCCATGCCCGTCCTGCCTATATATAAAGGAACTAAAGATCCCATAGAGCATCTTTGCATGTTTAGGATAGCATATCATGATATATCGCATGATGACTTGCTATTACTAAAAATGTTCCCGAAAATTTTAGGAGGAATGGCATTAGAGTGGTACTATCAATTGCCCACTCATTCTTTGAGGAATTTTGAAGAAATAGCTGAATATTTTGTCCATCAATTTAGTGCCTACATCAAGAGACACATGACCATTAAATATTTATACAACTTAAAATAAGACAAAGATGAATGTTTTGCTGATTTATTAGCTAGATGGATGCAGTTGACAGGAAAACTACACTTTGTGCTACCTTATAGGGAAATGTTGGACATTTTTATTAATAATTTGCAAGAACAAATATCCTATGAATTATCAACTGCTACCTTAACCACATTCGATCAGGCTATAGAATTAGCTCGAAGGGTGGAAGATGCTCTCATTAGAAGAGGTTAGCTCAAAAGGAAATATGATGAGAAAACATCCAAAAATCAGTATAAAAATAAACAAGTAGTGGGTGACGGAGTCACTGACAGCAAAAATGTTGCTAATATCAATACTACGAAAACAACAGAGAAGTTTATATTAAAACCTCCTGATAAACCACCTCGAGAGTTTACTAGATTGAATCAACCATTATCAACTATTCTACCTCAATTACTAGCATGAGGCTTGATTCAATTACCAGCTATCCGGGAACCTGATCCAACTATACCCGGATACAGAGCTGATTTACATTGTGATTTTCATAGAGGACCTGGACATGCTACAAACTCTTGCAAAATATTAAAACATAAAATACAATACTTGATTGATAATAATGAAATGGAGGTGCAATCCTTTCAACCTAAACAAAATCCTCCTAATAATGCTCAAAAGAACATTCCCCAAAATCAGAATTAGAATGCCAATCAATCATTGGACATATTTCAACATCCTTTACCACATCATGGCAAAGAGGTGGCTAATAAAATCGAACATCATAATGTTCCCCATCCTACCCAATATGTAGGGACTATTAGCGGACAATTATCTGTTCAGGATCCTCAAATATTTGGCACAACTTTCTCCATGGTTACGTCCAGACCTCTATATAATACTCAAACACCAGATCCTAGTGATGTAGAATCGGATACTGAAAGTGAAATAAACATCACCTCAAATCAATCGAATAGTTTTGAAAATGAATCAGATCCTATTCAACCTATCACAGATTCTATGGTTTCGAAAGAACCATTTCCTAGAAGAGTTACTACTCGAACCTCTTCTAATCAGTTCCTTCCTAATGAACAAACCATAAATGCTAGACTGAGACCAATTCAATGTCTTCAATATAACATTGTAAGTACCATCAGAGTTGTTACCAAACAACAGGCTCAAATCTCTCAAAAGGATCAAACTTAGATTGATGGATCAGCTCCATTTATTTTGAAAAATCCCAATAAATGGAATCATATGTCTAATGTTCAACCTAAGCCTCCTTAAAATATTAATGAACAATTATCCAATACTACAGCCAGAATTTCCCTTTTGGACTTGTTAAGATCTTCTCCTACCCATAGGGATGAGTTAATGCTCACATTAAGCCAAATGATGGTACCTCAAAATATTCAACCTGAAGCCGTGTCCAATACTATCGTCACTCGAGAAGTCGATTGTATTGAATTTCGAGATAAAGATATCCCACAACATAGTTTACATAAGGATAACCCCTTATATATTACTACCCTAATTGGAGATGTAGCTATTAAACGAGTCTTGATTGATAATGGTTCATCTTTAAACATATGCACTTTTGACTTCTACCAACTATTTGGGTTTAGAAGTGATGAGATGAAAATAATGGATATGATTATCAAAGCCTTCAATGACGAGACACAAGAAACGTGTGGAGTCATTACTATACCCTTGCAAGTTGGTCCTAGAACCCTAGATACAACCGTGTTTATTGTACATTGCCTTGCATCGTACAATATACTTTTGGGTCGCCCTTGGATCAATGTGATGCGAGTAGTTCCCTCCACTTCACATCAGTGTGTTAAATTTGAATTTAAAAACCAATTGGTTACCATTCATGGTGATCCTAGACCCTTTGATATGTGTGCTTTGGTAGAACCTGTTGGAGTGCAATTTTGCCTTGCCCTGTCATCCACACATCCTAGTTCTTATCATCCATCCAAACGTGTGAAACACACACCCGTAACATCATCTACTCTTTCAACTACACCTATACATTTAGCTCAACCATCTTCTGAACAAACCACATTAGGACCTCAAAAAGAGCCTAAACCCACACCCAATGCTTCTTTTTTTACCCCTATAACTTCTATACCCATAGACTCATCCCTCGATATCCCTATAACATCATCATCCACTATAGACATTCTTCCCACATCAGAAGATCAAGGAAATGTTCCTTCTACCTCTTATGCTATCACTGATGAGATCTTACCTGATTTATCTAAAATTCTTATATCATAAGAGATCAACACTGCCATGCATACTTCCCCCATTTTAAATAAACTCCCACCATATCCTCGTACCTTGGGCCTCCCACAACCTATGGGAAGTATCTACCAAGTCAAAATTTGTGCTCTTGTTTATAAAGGATATGATTGGGGAAGAATACCCCGAAACATCAAGACACATAGTGATGGATATGCTCGATGCTATTTTGCTAATGAATATATTAAAGCTAAGTCCATAATGCTTAAATTGGGATATAAAGGGAAAGGTTTCGGACATTTCCAAAATGGTATGAAAGAACCTTTCGAGGTAGAACCGTGGCCTGCCTGCTGTGGTGTGGGCCTATTTTCTAGTAAAGGTCAACCCTTTCCATTTGAGGATGATGACCATCTCATATGTTATCAAGATTATCTAGATAAACAAGATTCTTGGTATCCAAAGAATAATTCTTTTACCTGCAATATGCTATCCATAACCTATCCTGAAATGATTGTCGAATCCGATGACGAGTTGGAGGGGGATATCTTCCATGATATTTCCATTGAGGAATTGTTATATAATGAATTTTATTTTGATGGTTCTATACCTACTATAGCCCAGCTTGAGGCCTCGACTCCTCAAGATGAATTACCCAAGTTAACCTTAAAGGAATTACAAGAATTGGGTGTTTCACCTACCCTACTTAATTTTGAAAGAGATCTACACATGGAAGTAGAAAACATCATTAAGGTTAACATTGGAACTGAGGATAATCCTCACATAATCAGTATTGGATCAAAATTAAGTCAAGAAAAACAAGAGTAATACATTGCATTCCTTAAATAATATGAAGATGTCTTCGCTTGGACATATGAATATATGCTAGGTTTAGACCATTCTGTAGTCATGCATCACCTAGTAGTCCATCCGGATGCTAAACTTGTTAAACAAAAACTTAGAAAAATGCATCCCAAAGTGGCCTTGCTAGTCAAAGGGAAGTTAGAAAAACTCCTGAATGTTATTTTTATACAAGCTATTGATTATGCTGAATGGATCTTGAATGTAGTTCCAGTCACTAAGAAAGAAGCTACCAAAGTTAGGGTTTGCACAAACTTTAGAGATATTAACCTTGCATGCCCTAAAGATGATTTTCCTCTTCCAAACATGGATCAAATCATTGATTTTACTGCTGGGAGTGGAATGATGTCCCTAATGGATGGATTTTTTGGTTATAATCAAATTAGGATAGCTCTTGAAGATCAGTCTAAAACAACCTTTATTACCCCTTGGGGTACCTTTTGTTGGAAAGTGATGCCATTTGGTTTAAAGAATGCAGGCACAACATATCAACGAGCCATGACTTATATCTTTCATGATATGATGCATGATATCCTACATGATTATGTAGATGATATTATAGCTCATTCTATTAATGAAGATGATCATTTAGATGATTTGAGAAAAGTATTTAATCGGTTAAGATAATATCTTATTCGATTAAATCTAGCCAAATGTATATTCAGAGTCAATTTTGGTAAATTATTAGGGGTTTTAGTTTCTTTACATGGTATCAAAATCGACCCTCTCAAGATTGCGGCTATCATTGATATGCCCACACCTACCAATATATCTGAGTTACAAAGTTTACAAGGTAAGCTTCAAGCCATCCATCGCTTCAACGATAAGCTGGCGAACAAAACCAGTCCCTTTCTTAAGCTCCTTAAGAAGGATGTCCCTTTTAATTGGGACGATGAATATAAGGAAGCTTTTGAACTTCTCAAACAATACCTCTTTAACCCACCTATGCTTTCACCACCTAGACCTGATCGCCCATTTATCCCGTATATTTTAGCTTCATATTTTGCTTTAGGAGCTATGTTAGCTCAACTTGAAGATGAGAAAAGAGAATGTGCTAATTATTATATTAGCCAAACTTTAATTAGTTATGAAACCCACTACACAACATTAGAAAAACTATGTCTAGCAGTCATATTTTCTACGTAGAAATTATGCCATTATATGCTCAGTCAAAAGACATATGTCATTGCTAAATATGATCCCTTGCGGTATCTCTTGAGTTGACCTTATTTATCGGGTCGTACAACAAAGTGGTTTATTGCTCTAAGCGAGTTTGAACTCACGTTCATAGGACAAAATTTTGTTAAGGGTCAAATCATAGCAGATCAATTAGCTGCTACACCCTTAGAGTCTACCCATCCCCTCATCATTGAGTTTCTTGATGAATGCCTTCAATTAGAGGCAGACCATGTTGAACAATGGTCATTATACTTTGATGGAGCCCGATGCATGAGTGGGGCTGGTGCAGGTATTATTTTAATATCTCCACAAAAACACATTATACCTTTGTCCTTTAAATTAACATTTGCTTGCACCAATAATATTGCTAAATATGAAGCTCTAATCCTTGGATTACGAGCTGCCTTGGCGCTAAAAATTAAACATCTGCTAGTTTTTGGTGATTCTCAACTTGTTATAAACCAAATTAATGAAGTTTATCAGACCAGAGATGATAAATTATGCCCATATAAAGCATATGTTTTACAATTAATATCTCTATTTGATCAAGTTACCTTGGAAGCTATTCCTCGAACTAGCAACCATGCGACTGACGCTATGGCCACAGCTGCCTCTCTTCTACCCTTGGAGTTAGATGACAAATATGCCACCATCATTATTCGTCGAATCCAGGAACCCTCTTCAAATAAGTCATGCTTAGAACCTTTGGATGTGTTTCTAATCAATGAAACTACTCCTAAACCTTGGTATATGGATATATTTGATTTTCTTCACAATGGGACTTTCCCTACCAGTTCTAATAGAAACCAGTGTCGGTTATTACGTAGACGAGCAAGTCAATTTGTAATAATTGGCAATACTTTATATAGGAGATCTTTTGAAGGTATCCTATTGAGATGTTTGAATCTAGAAGAATCCAAATCAGCTTTGAGTGCAGCCCACGATGGATCTTGTGGAGGACACTTCAGTGGTAGTGTCATTGCTAAAAGGCTCCTTAGGATAGGCTACTTTTGGCCTACCATGGAAACTGATGCACATGATTATGTGTGCCATTGCGACAAGTGCTAGAAACATGCTGACATTGTACATGCCCCTGCATAGGAACTACAGGCTATTTCATCCCCTTGGCCCTTTTCAAAATGGGGCTTAGACATTATTGGTAAAATTAATCCTGTGTCATCTGATGGACACAAATTCATCATAACTGCCACTGAGTATTTTACGAAGTGGGTTGAAGCTATGCCTTTAGCTTCCTGCACTGGAACACAAGTCTCTAAATTTATTTTTAATCAAATCATTTGTAGGTTCGGAATTCCTGCAAATCTCATCTCAGACAATGGAACTTGTTTAAAAAATAAAGATGTTAAGAAATTATGCCAAAAATATAAAATTCAACATCGCTGGTCCACTCCCTATTATCCTCAGGGTAATGGCCAAGCTGAAGCATCTAATAAAACATTAATTAAAATCCTTAAAATATTGGTCAATAAATTTGGCCGTGACTGGCACATTCAATTATATCCAGCTTTGTGGGCATATCGCACTAGTGGTTGTACTCCCACAAGTACTTCACCTTTTGTTTTGGTTTATGGCACTGAAGTTGTTTTTCCCTTTGAATTAGAAGTTCCTTCTTTGGCTCTACTACTTCAAGATACCAAAGTAGGAGATGAATATCGAGCTGGCAGACTCAGTCAACTAGAACTCCTAGATGAAAAGCATATCAATGCTTTGGAGCATCTTCGTGCCTACCAAAACAAGCTTAAAAGATCATATGCTAAGAAAGTTCGTCATCGATCCTTTGAGGTCGGCGACCTTGTTTTAAAATAAAATCAAAAAAATACTAATGCAACTAAAGACCTTAAAGGTAAATTTGAGCCCAAATTGCTTGGATCATATATTATCATTGCTAAATTTGAATCGGGAGCATACAAATTAGCTACCTTAGATGGTAAATATTTAAAAGAACCTATGAATATTATGCATCTTAAGTGATATTACGCATAAAATTTGGTCATTTCATCATTTGTATATATTTTGCATGTTGTATCATTTTAAAAATGTATAAAACTATTTAAACAAAAACACACAGCAATATTATTGACTCTTTCGAAACCAAAAAAATAAAAAATAAAGAGACGAAAGAGAAAGTCAAAATTATCAAACTCAAAAATATTTGTTGTATATATTTATTCTTAAAGTATTGCAATTATATTTTCAAATTATTTTGGATAAATTAGCATTTATTTGGAATCTCTCACTTTTGCAAACACAAAAATAAATATCTTGATTTTATTTGGCATGATTACTAATCTCTCTTATATCAAAGTCCACAAAATTCAATTAAATAAAGTTTGAGCATAGAGAATTGATCTTGTTATTTAATTAAACCAAGCATATCCTTTCACAATAAAATGATTATATTTGTAATGTCCATGCTATGCTACATAGTAGAAGTGGTTTCTTGAGTGAAAAGTTTCCCCTGCTATCCTATCATGCACATGGTCTAGAATCTTTGAGAATTGACAAAAGGACAAGCTCACCCCTATCCAGAATAAAAATCCATTGCTCTACAGCTAATCCGAGCAAGTATCCCTAGCATAGGAAGAAAAAGAAAAATCAAGCAAAATCATGAGAAAAAGAAGAATTATTTTAGAATCATTTTGTACTCTCTTAGCACTATTTCAGCATTATCTCAAATATCAAAGCAAAATATACGAAAAAGAAAAATACAAAAAAAAAAAAAGAGAAAAGAAAAAGAAAGCAAAGAAAGCAAAACAAGCAAAAGCAAAAGCAATAAAATCCCTTTCCCTACCCATTGAAAAGAAAATAAGGGTTGATGAGCTTGAATCCCTGGAATTCTCAATTATTCAAAAACTGTGAGGTAAGCCCCATAATAGGTGGTTTGTGCCCAACCCGCTTGGCCTTGGGTAACTCCTAGCGTGGTGATATGTCTGTTACATTAGCGACCTTCTTTTGTACAGACCTATGTCTGCTTATGGATTAGCTAGCTCTTGATAACCCGACTTACATAGTAGTCTGGTACGGTTATATGCATCTAAATCATGGTTAGTGAACACTTATTTGGTTAAGGCAAATTACTTGTATCAAATTATCTTGCTCAAAATTGGTAAATGAACAATACAATCATGCACACATTTGTATTTGAGAGATTTTGTATCATTATGATAAATCAAGATTGGTAATGAACTCACATTTGCACATGCGAATTCCTTATAAATCTACATTTCTCTTGGAGATAATTTAAAATATCTCTGTAACTCTTTTCGGAATAATTTTATCCTTTTATTTCAGAATTCTTGTTTTGTATAAAAGCAATTACATACATCTTCTCATAAAATCTCAAAAACAATTTCAAACAAAATTTTCATATTATTATTTTTCTGTTTATCAAAAGTCAAAAATGCATCTTGCAATAAAACCAACAATCTATTTTCTTCTTTGGATTTCGTGATGATGGTATAAGTCTATACCCATAATTCTATGCCTAGTGCAAACCATCGTTCTAATTTTCTTTTCCATGTATTTTAAAACAAAATTCATAAAAACATGTGACTTGCATCATTATGTTACACAATTATGCTTTACAAACAAACAAACACTTATTCTATTTCATGACATTATGTTCAAATTCAGTTTTTGCAACCATGGTATAAATTCTAAGGAATTGTTCAAAATTTTATCACACTTAGGAATTTATGCCTAGCAAAAATCATTTTTTAAAAAATATTTCATGCATAATATTTTCATGGAAATCTGAAAACAAATCACCATCATCATCATCATTTGCATCATCACAACAACATCTTAAGACAGTCTGTTAAGCACTCTTTTACTTTTAACAATATTTCTATACCAGGATTAGCTTGATGACCGAGTGAGCGACGACTCCATGAAATGGTCTATAATAGCGACAATGTCCTTTGAAATTATTGTTAGAAGTCCCTTTTATTTTTTATCAAATCACACCACAACCACCAATTTGTTTACATCAGATTATTTCATTTAAATTTTAAAAGCATGACATTCAAACCATAATATTTCCAAACGGCATAATTACATGAATCATCAAATCAATCACATCAAAACATTAAAGCATTATACAAACACATAAGACAAGTCATATGATCAAAAATATCTCATCTATATATATCAACAATATATACATCATCTCAAAACTGGATCGATATGCCACAATCTGTACCTCGGCATACTCAATCATCTATTAAAAATAATAAACACTATGTATCAATATGTGAAGTGCAGTCTGTAGTAGCTAGCCTCAAGAACCTCTCGAGCTCTCAACCTCATCTCCTCCCTCGCCCTGAGGTGGACGAGGTGGCCCCATCATAGTCTATGTGGTGCTATGAGTCCTGGACTCTAATCGTGATGATGTCCTCAATGACCTCATCATGATAGGCTCTGCAATGGGGGCCGACAGCGGTAACCTCTACTCCTCTAGCACCATATGGTGGTATAGTGTCTGATAGTATGTGATCTGGGCAATAGCCCATGCTAGGTCTCGAGTGCTCGCCCCTCCGCTCCATGCTCTAATGTGTGCGACCTCATCTCTGAGCTATGTGGCCTCCTCTTGGTGTCGTGCAGCCTCATCCTATAAGGACTGCACCTGATCTTGGAGAAAAATAGTCTCCACCCAGAGAGTAGCCATCTCGCTACTCTCTCCTACCTCGATACCCTTGCCTTTATCGGGTGATGGTGGCCTCTGTCTCCATGGAGAATGGGGTCTCTCCTCCCTCCTATCCTACTACTACGGCCTCTACTGAGCCTATGGCCTCCTCTGCTCTCTCCCGTTGTGACCCTGTGCTACCTCAATGGCCGCCTAGCATCGCCTCCCCATCTGATGCATAACTACGTGAATCAGACCCTGAGCCCTCGTCATCTAAGGAGGGTGGATGCTTGCGAACCAGGCATCATAGCCATTAGCAACCCCTATGTCGTCCCCATCCACTAGCTGAATGGGGGCATCATCCACGTCCTCACTCTAGAAGTGCTGCATATCTGGAGCCCCATTAACTGTAATGTTATCTCGAACGGTTCAAGAAAACTCATAGTCCTTGAGATATGGGATCCCCTGCTGTAGACCGAACTACCTCAAAACTTGGTCATAGCGGTGGAGCTCCACCTCTCTCCTCTCCATCCTCAGCCAGCAGGTTTGCTTAACGTGATCCAGCTCCTATCCATCCTCGACCCACCCTGGATGATCTCTCCAAGGCCTCTAGGTGATCTGGTCAAAGACAAGGTCGTCAAGTAGTCTCCGGGACATTGGTAGATCTATCCGTCGCTATGACCCTCTTCAGAGCCACTAGTAGAAAACTCAAGGCCTCTCCCCATAAATCCTTGTTAGTGGGAGCCCTATCGGCCTCCGCACCATGATGTGCTCCCAAAACCAAACCTGCAGTAGTGATGTCATGACTAGACATCGGACGCCCTTGTATACGACCCCATGCAAGATCCTATACAATCAACATAGTACAAAACTTCCCCAAGAAAACCTATACCCGTGGTCTCTCATGTCGTAGACCACATCTGTCAGTAGCCATGGTAGTCTACATCGACTCTGATGGCATAACAACAGACCACCTACCACCCCAGGCATCTGACATAGCGACTCGATGTTCACTCTGCCCTTCCCCAAGGTGAAGCTCGGATCTTCGCACAGTCGCATCATCGCATGGCCTTGATTGGTCATGGGAGTTATTAGCCGTCCTTGTATGGGGATCCTCAAAATCCTCCATACATCCTCCAATGTGGGAGTCATCTCCCCTGTCGGTAATCGGAAACAAGAAGAACCCGGATACCACCTCTCTGCTAGGGTTGTCAATAGCCCCATATCTATAGAAACTTGTGGCATATCTGCCACATGCTGCAAGCCGACTTGAGCCAACTGATCTCGCTCTCCCTAAGATAGAGCGGCCAAGTCATCCCTCAACCCATTGTATTTCCATTCCCGACTCTTTAGTAATCCTCTCTGCAACATAAATAACAAAACAATAAAAATCATTAATAAAACAGTGATTAAAAATGCAAGTAAAACAAGTTCAATTTCATACAAATGATGATATCGTCCACTATTGGATGATATCGTCCAAAATTTGAGCAAATTCATCTCCGATTTTTTAAGAGGGAATCGTCCCTTATTGTATGCAATCGTCCCCATATCGTCGATTTTGCCCTTGGATGAAATCAGTGATATTGAGATGATTTCGATGAAATTGAGACGATTTTTTCCCGACGATGTCGACGGCCCAAAAACGGCTGCGATGCTCAAAAATCATTCAAAATTAATCTAAAAAGCATGAAATTCAAAATTAAGTTTGGACCCTTACCTGTAGCCCGCATCGGACCTCTGTCGATCTGTGCGCTGTCTCGACCATCTTGTCTGCAGAGCTGTAGAAACCAGGAAAATGAACAGTAACAATGAATTAGGGTTTTACCTTATTTTTCTTAATTTTCTTCAAAAACACTTTACAACATTTTAAATTTTTGCTTTTCTATGTTTTTACCTCAAACGTTCGATTTGGGTAAAAACACGGAGGGGGCACCATAGTAAGCTGTCGTACAATTCGACCTAGAATCGTCGCCTAAAAATGGGAATAATTTTTGCTTTCTCGTAGATCGAGAAGAACTCATCTTTAACGCATTTTCTTCAGAAAATTCGCTAAAGAGGGGGCAAAATGTAGCACCCTAAAATTGGCACAGTAAAACTTAGCAAATAATTAAAATTACTTTAGTAATAATTCAAATTCAAATTTTAACCCTGAACCGCCTGTTAAACCGCTTTCCTTGTTTTTCATGCCATTTTTAGGATTTTTTGTGACCGTTGGATGATATCGTTGCCGATCAGATGATATCGCATCAAATCAAATGAATTCATCTAGAGCAGAATGTCCAGATGATTTTGTCCCAAAACTAATTTTTCAAAATTAGCTTCTGTTCCAACAACTTCTCTAACTCGGGCAGAGATGCGTCTACACCGTTAGAGTCTCCCCTGTTGGAGATCTCCCAAATTGGGATGATCCCCAACCTCCTAACCTCCCTCCTAAGCCTATTTAAACCTTAGGACCCCCCCTGACCTACCCCTAGTTAGCTGGCTAAATTCCCCTGTAGTTTGATCTTTACATGCGTTAGAATACCCTGAATTCTTATTTGCATTTTGTGTCTTTCTAAGTTTTCTTGTAGGAACTCTGTTATTTTTTAGCCGAAGCAAGCTCACATCATCACAGACGACCTTGTACAATCTCGAACGATCATGCCCCAATTCGAGATGATTTTGCACTCTATAGACAATTTTGACTGTAGTCAACATTGGGGGCAATTGGTGCCCAGAGTTTGCACTTTTCTCTTTTCGTCTGTTGTTTCATTCTGCATTTAGATTAGTTTATTGTTATTTTCTGCTATTCAGCATTTTGGAGTTCACCCATATAGCTTAAGTGCATGATAAGATCATAATTTGTCATTAGAATACTATAATTTACTTGAATTTCTATCTGTAATTATCATTTTAGTATCTATATTGTGATATTACACCATTTTCCTCTATTAGTATTGCTGCATTTTTTGTGCTCTATGTATATTTCTCTGATTGCAGGTCTTTGACAAATTTGTCTGACGAATTCGTCAGATCTCAGATGATCCTGTCAGATCAGAGGTGATCTTGACTTCTTCAAAAATTAGAACCTCCATCATACATCCGGATTAGGTATGACTTTTTTCTAGTCTAGTATATTTCCTATATTCTTTGTTTAATTCTATTTCTATATTCATTTAAACCTGCATTTCATGTAGAACATTTTAGATTCATTTGGCCAAACCTAGGATTTGAATTATTAAATGTAAAATTGAACACATCAAACACATTCCCAACCTAGGCGTGGAGACTACCACTAAACATTTCCTAGTGATCCCCACCATCCGTCAAAAAATCACCTTAATACCTCTCCCCCGAGAGGCGAGACCTTCAAAGGGCCTCTCAGTCTGAGGTACCATCCCATCCTTCTCGCATCCCCCTTTCGGGCGCGGATCCTTTAGCCTGAAGGTAAGGGTGCAAAAAATTTGGAACGAGACAATAAGGATCAAGAGGGATGACCTATGGGTGGCCATCCTACTGAGGAAGGCTTCTATGATGCTTCTTTTAGTTCACCATTCTCTAGACTTCCTCTTGGAGATTTGTATGCTAAATTTGGAGATTAACCATGCTGACCCTGATATTAGCTATATTGTCAGCCACCTTATTGGATTCTCTGAAGATGTGTTGGCAGATGACTTCCTGCCTGTTGATGATGAGAGATCTAGCTTCCTCAATGTAGTATTTGACTCTCCAAGAAGGGTTAGAATTATTGTTCTTGAGATAATTTATAATATTGAGAGAGTCTCCTTCCACTATCATATTGGTGGTGAAATATTTTACTAGACTTAAGGCTCTCCACATGCTTTCGGCTTCTACCACATGATTTTTCATTTCACCTAATCCTTCAGTAAAAGCAAGTAAACCTTTGGGTTTGGAAACCCACACCTTAAATCTAGGTTTACAAATTTTAAGATTTTAGTTGTAAATAAATCAACAAAAAGGAAACTATAATTCAATATTTACTAAAACTTACCAAGATAAAAAAAATTACAATAATATACATGCAAAACATCTAAGATAATAAATAAATATAATCTACAATCAAATATTAGGACTTTGGACTTTCTTTGGGGAGACCCAGATTCAAACCACCATGAAGCGTGGTGTGTTACGGCTTTAAACTCTCTTCCGTGTGCGCGCGTGTGTAAGATTATGAACAAAAAGAAAACATTAATTCAATTCATAACTTCTAAAAATAAATTAAAAAATTTAATTAAAAACAAATACATAATATCTAAACTCTTATAACAACTAATTAATTAGAATCTAATATTGTATAGAGGTTTCGGTCGCCGACAACCCGTTAAATAAACAATATAATTTATTCCTCATAAATACTATTATAAAAATAATAATGTCCACCATGGTGGGTAAAAACGTTAGAGGGTGTCATTCTCACTCGGACTTTATAGGGCACGTTTTGGTGCGGCTCCATTCAAAACTTTTGCTTTTGTAAAAAGTCTGATCTCAACTTGGCATGGTATAAATCTCCTTTCTAGATCACATACTTCGCATAGTTTAAATCTCAGGTTTGCGGGAGGCTAAATTGGAGGTGAGATATACTTCATACAGACATGGATGGAGATCTAAGGGACATAGGAAATGCAAACGACAAGGCAAATTCTGCGATTTGCGAGATGCCATGGCACCTATTGGAGAGGAGTTTTGCGTTTCTTTCCTGGCACTCCATATTTCAGCTCTCGAATGTTTCTGAGGAATGGAAGACTGCCTTTCTTTCTACCCACTTCAGGGCATTGCGCATTACCAGGCAACAATGGTTTATTGTAGTTGACAAAGATTCCCTTAAGAAAGAAATGCATTGTTGGGCATACGACTTCACCATAAAGCAATGGAAAGAGCTTTCAGTATCCTCTTTCCCCACGCTCTATCCTGCGCAACTTTCCTCAGACGCGGGACAGGTATTAGTGGAAAGCTCTCATCCCAATTACGGTCAGGCAATTTGGATATGGAATCCAATCACCCAAATGGTTTTGGAGCTTCCTCCAATGGATCAGGAATACACGGACGACACGACTGTGGCACTTGCTGACGGAGATAATAAAGAATGCTTTACAGTGTTGGGGTTTGGAGGTGAAAAGATAGGCATATACAGTTTTGGGGACAAGAGATGGAGAATAGTAGGATATCTCCCTCTTGGTTTTGGGGTTATAAAGGTCGTCTCCTGCAACGGTTTTGTTTTCATGATGGGCGGTGATCCCACGGGCGTAATGGTTTACGACATCCAAGATTTTAGGTTTGTGAAATTTGTCCTCACTCCTCTAAGTACAACTGATCGTCTAGTAGGTGATCTTGTAGTATGTGGGTCATGGGTTCTGTTTGTTGGAGGGACTGTAGAGGAAGATAAATTCAATAGCATGAGTATTTGGGAGCTTCATCTTAATGATTCCGAGCAGGAATTTTGGAAGAAGATCGCAGACATGCCATCATCAATGCTAGAGGAAATGTTAAAGTTAGAGGAGGAAGAGGATTCTGTGTTCTGTGATGGAGTGGAAGACTGCATGTGCTTCAGAGGGTATGAGGTTACGAAGACAGTTGTGTTTAACCTAACTTACCAATGTTGGAGTTACCTCCCTCAACGTCCCGTCGTCTATGAATATTGTAACTTTAGAATGGCCATGGCCTTTTACCCAAACCAAGAACATTCACAGCGTTTTCGCTGAACATTCGAAAAGCGTCAAAAATAACCAATTTGAATTGGATTATAATTATTTAAGCTCGAAGGTCCTTTTTCCCTCTTTCTCATCTAGAAGGTTTGATGCTTTATTCATTCTAAGTATATTTCAGTGGTTTTTTATTTCAACGTTTTGAGATTAATCTTTTTCTTATAACAATTGTGAGGTATTGATTATTAGATTCATTCGAGAAACACTATGCTTGCATTATACTAAAATTACGACAATTGTTTATTATAATTGGTGTTTATGTAGATGAAATTTTTTAGAATATGTTTATGTCAGGAAATATTATTATGAAGGTGACAAAGATTTTTTTAAAGGAGGATAAAACGGTTTTATAAAAACTATATAAATGATTTTTTAATGTTAGATGAATTTTCTTTATTACTGAGAAAAATGGGTTTTTAATAAAAAGGGGTTGTAGTAGGATCTTTATCTTTGATAAATCACAATTTTTTTTTTAAAGCTTGAGAGTTTACAAAAAAAATTAATTTTCCTTTGGATTGAATTGCGATAGCTACATACATACACTTTTTTTATTATTAAAAGTCTAAATTTTTTATTTATTTATTTATTTTTTTAAATACAAATATTTCAAGAATTTATGTTTTTTTTCATATTTTCCTGCAATAGCTTTCACAATATGAAAACTCCATCTCTATTATATATGCATTACATCTTATAAAGTAATATTTTCAAAACTTTGTACTATCATAGTCCACTCTCTTAGATCCAGATTGCTAGTTTCCTTCATGAAGCATAAACACAACCTACCCAACATGTTAAGAATCCATTGCAATAATTTCTATATTATTGAACAGTGTGTGAAGAGATGTTTTATCCTTTCTTTTTTTATAAAGAATACATTGTGAGGGGCCATGAAAACCCTATTTCATTAGGTTATACTAGGATAAACTTTCCTTTGACTGATAATCTATACAAATATTTTTAACTTTTGGAATACTTAGGTAATTCCAAATATCTTGTCATATTCGTGTTGTATTTGTATTTTGTTGGTGCTTTAAATTATATCAATTTTTTTTTTTTGTGTATTTTGCTATGTGATTCAATTCCTAAATTAGCTTATCATAGGCTCCACTTATAATAGTCATTGTTATCTTTTTACTCAACTATCTTCTAGCAAAAATGTCCTGTGTACTTGTAAAAGTGGCTTCTTTCTATTTTTATATTCCTTCCTAATATTTGTATAACGTTTGAAACCCTATCACTATACTTATATTAAAGTAATCTCATCCATGGGTTAAAAATTTAATCTAGATTGAATGGTTTTTTTATCACACTAAGTGTCTATAAAAAAAAAAAAAATGAATTCACCAAGTGAATTTTTCTTTTATCATGTAATCATAACCTTTAAAATGACTAACTAATATATATTAAACTATTTTCTACAATTTTTGGCATAATATATAAGGACATATAATATGTTAGAATGACCCATAAGACATGTTTGATTAGTTACACTCTTCCTGCTAATGATAACCATCTAACTTTCCATATTAATAGTTTATTCTGAACTAAACTTATAACTAGTTTCTATAACTCTATCCATATTATTTCTTCAAATAACGACATCTCTAGATACATTGCTAGAAATTTTTCTTCCTTCATTTGAAGTAACCTACACGTCCCTACTTTGATTGTAGATCGAGTATTTAGAAAGTAATTTTTTTATTTTGTCCTATTAATATTTCATCATGATGCTCTTTCATATTCCTTTGATATGTTATTCAAAGCTATGGCCTTGTTTTTCTCTTCTCTCTCAAAAGGGCTTCATCTACAAAATATTGATATGTGATATTGTTAATGTTATTTCTAACCTTAAATCCACTTCTTATCTCGTATTTGTTAGTCCTTATTCAATTTCTTTTCCAATGTTAAGGTATTTATTTTCTTATTTAAATGAAATTATTTTATCAATTAAATTAATAAAATACAATGCATAAAAATATTCTTTGGTCAAATACAAATGTTATGCTACATGTATTGAAATAATACTAGGAGTATTAAAGACAGTCAACTTATGCATACTTTTTTTCAACCATTGATATAGCAAGTGATGAAGTAAAATATAAATCAATAAGATACAATAAACAAGAAGGGAGTCTTTCCATCAACTCAGTCACTTATCTCAGTCCAAAAAATTACGATAGCTACTAGGCTATCAACTTGTGCCTCAAATGACTAGTTATTCATGATTATCACAAATCGATGATACATACCTATATTGAGGTATCCATCAATGTTACCCTCGAGTTTTATTAAACATCATTTCCTCAATCTCAATTATCCCTGCTTCTAGTGGATGATTCTACTTTTAACCTATGAGTGTACTTTATCTTGCACATTGGGCAATATGTCAATAGTACCATGCTCTACTAAATAAAATAAACATCATATACTTGGTTCAATTGCTCAAATTATGTATTAAAGTATCAACAATTTATAAATTATTTCTTTGTGTAAAAAATATTTCTAGGGAGGATCATGACATCCTACCTTCCTAAGACTAAATACCATCCTCCCTCCCTAGGAGTCTGATTCTACATATAATTAGAATAGAACTTGAGAATTTTTAGCAGCATTACTTCAATTGCCTCTAGAGTTTCCATATTCTATTTAAAAACTTTCCATACATATTTAGGGTCAATAATATATTTTCTAAGCAAGGATATGTGTAATATATCATAGATATTTGATAGGTTAGGTGGTAAAACAAGTTTGTATGTAACTCAACTAATCTTCTCAATAATTCAAAGAGTTCCACACACTAAGGATCTAAATTTATGGATTTGATAGCACTCTACATTGGTTTGACCCTTAGAAATACTTTATCTCGATCTAAATACTCTCTTGGATTCCTTTTTAGATTAACATAACTTTTATTTTCTATCAATATATTATTTAAGTCTTTTCCTGGTTACCTTTAACTATTCTTTAATTTCTCTTACCATATATGGCCTACCCACAACTTGATCTTCCAAATTATCCCATGATAATGGTATCCTACACATTCACCCATATAAGGCATCAAAAGAAGCCATTCTTAGGGAGGAGTGATGTCCATTATTGTAGGGTAAATCTACAAGATTTAGGTAGTCTTCCCAATGAGACTTATGATCCATGTAGTACATGCAAATATTATCTTCTACTTCCTTATTTTTTGGAATCAAGGTAAGATATATTTTTCTTATTTTATAAGGTATGTACTATTTAATCCTGGATTGTTTTGCTACCACCAATAAATATCCCTTCTCTATTTTCTAGTTATGTTGATAGAATATTGTTGGGAGCCCATTTACACCTAGGTATTTATCATTATAAAAATAGAGAAGAGCTAAATGAAGTTTTTATATTAAATTAATTATTATATTCATCCATAATAACTGAAGATACTTCTTATAGTAGTTTATCATTTATAACTTCAATCTCTTCTGGCCCTAAAATATTCTAGTAAAAAAGCCTTACCTTATTTCTAATTTTTTTTCAGTCTTCAATCACAACCCCTTTTACTTTGGCTAATTTTGGATGCTAACATTTTCACTATCGCCATATTATAAAAAAATGTATTTTTATCTCCTTTTAAACAACTTTATCTCAAATTTTCTCTCCAAATCTCATCCCTCTTTCTCAAAATATTATGATATTCACTATGCAACTCCCTTTCATCCATGCTTGTATTATTATGCTCACATTTTTAAAAAATTGAATGTTTCTATTTTAGTTATTCTTTCTTCTCAACAATATTTTTAAAAGTGTTCTTGTTCCATTATTTTAGTCTAGATAAGAACCACATTCTTCTAAAAAAGTCTATGTCTACACTATCATATCAATAAATTCAAGATGATCTTCCCACACTTGCTCATATTTAAAATATGATCTTTTTTAGAATTCACTTAACACCATTTTAACTATTATTAGCCATGAATTTAAACCAATACTTGTCAAGGTATTAATTATAGCACAAGTCTCTTCATATAGCTAATTATTTAAGAGTATACATCCACCCACTTTTTTTGCTATCATGTTTTAGCATATCCTATTATTTTGTTATGCTAAGTAAAGGATTTATATTGCAAAAAAAAAGGGTTTTAAGGATCCCGAACCTATTTACATAAGCTAAAAAAAAGTAGTGCCATGATGGATGGAAGACTGAGGACCCCAGTAGAAGACCATATTAGTAAAGTTCATGGAAGAGGACACAACCTCATACCATAAGACAGAACCAAAAACCCAAATTTAGAAGGATAAACCTGAAATAAAAAAATACATAAAGAAAGAACACATATTAATAAGAGAAACCTAAAGACCTGTTATACTTAGGCTCCATGCAGGGAAGTGATGAGGAAATAAAAACACAAACAAAAAGTAAAAAAGTGAGCAGGGTGAGATAGAGGAATTCATTCCTTAGCCTCAACTTTTTCTTTTTCCTTATCGTCCTCTTCAATCATTGCCTTAGGTTCGTCATCCTTAGGTTCAGTATTGATAGTCGTCAAGTTTAGTTCAATAGAATAAATATTAGCTTGAGTGATTTGATCATTGTATAATAGCTTGTCGAGCCCTACCCTGATGTCCATAGTAAAATTCATCATGCAGTTCATCATTGTTGTGGTAGAGGCAATAATGTAATGCTTAAGCTTCTTGTTCTCCTCATTGTCGTCTCTGATTTCAATCACCTTAATCTTGACATCCAGGTTTTGAATCTGTGTTGACTTTCTCACCAGCTCCTCACTACTATCAAACATAATGCTTTTCCTCACCTTCAATTTGGAAAGGGCTTCAGGTGCATTTTTATTATTTTTCGCTTTGGACAGACATTCGATAGGGGAATTCTTTTTGGTAGGGCTTCTAGGGTTTGGGGTAGCCTTAAGACTATTGGTAATGATATACGTGTAAATAACCTTAAACATACCTTGATGCCAAGAAATATCATCATTCTTATTGTCTCTGTAGGAATAAATTGAGTGGTTCATGGAGTTTAGGAAGAATAGAGGACAAAGGCCAAATGGTGGACAAAGGCCAAATGGTAGGTTTTCATGGGTTTATCAAGATTGTCAATGCAAATGAACTTCATAATGGATTTCATGCAGCATTCCATTGTATGGACAAGTCACTTCTACAAAGGCCAGAAACATTGACTTTCTTAATGATTTTTTCATTTCCTTTGAAATGGTCCAACTCAACTTCCCAATTATGCTTATGATGATGGATATAAGGATCACCTTCGGTAGGTTGGCCAGTTATGGAATCTAGAAGATGAGCATTGACAATGAAATACTCCCCCGATAGAAACAACGTCATTATCCCATGATTTGAGGAAATCCATAGTTATCTCAATCTCATCATTGGAGAAGAGGTGAAGGAAAGAGAAAATAGTTTTATCCTAAAGGAATGGGTTAGAAAGAGGGTCGCACACATAGGTATTGAGGTCGACATACTCACTCGACATGGTGAGGATAAGAGGGTGATCAATGACAGAGTAGGATAGAGACAGGTCGACCAGGAGAAGGAAGGCGCAGGCAAAATGGATGAAAGGTAAAATGGATATGGAAGGGGGAGGTTGGAAAAGAAACGTAGTGGAGGGGTTTGAAATTCGAGCTAAATAAAGGAAGCGAACAAGGTAGAAGTAATGAAGGAGGGACAAGTGGAGGAAATATGGCTCACATGCAGGGATGGGCAACATAATCAAGGAGGGTCGATCACCAATATATATATAATTTCTTAGAACCATATGATAGGCTAGGAAATCAACACACAAAGGGCTAGAAATCCAAAGGTGGAACCAAACTTTCCACATCTTTCTTGGTCGAATGTCCAGGTGTTTAAAGATCTTGATAGCGATTTGCACACTTAACGCCTACTACAAGTGGAGCTTGTTGACATGGATGTTAATCTTAGCATGGGCCTTAGGCAAAGTCTGAGCATTGGGATGATCACCCCTGCTAACCAAGGAAAAAATCCTCCAAATCATATGCCAGGAGGTGGTGCATTGGAGATAGTAATTAAACTTCACGCTATCATCATTGAGATCTGCACAACAAGACCTACACAAGTGGAATAGATAAAAACAATGATTGATATTATTGTTAGAGGACAAGACATAAATATTTACCTAAAGGTAAGGACACAGTGGATGGATGGTGGTGACAATAGGGTGTTGGTGGATGGAATAGGGGTCAGGAATGGAGGTAGTGAGAGACACGTGGTGCATGGATTAGGAGCTAGCGCAAATGAAAGATAATGGAATGATGTGAATTTTTTAACTAGGAATATGGTAAATGTGGTATAACGCATGGGGATTGGGCCGATAATAGCAAATACTTGTCATGTGATGAGATGATAGATGATAAAATTTATTTCTAGTTTTATTCATGAGGATCAGGAGGGATGACCTAGGGATGGGCATCCTATTTATGAAGGCTTCTAAGATGCTTCTCTTAGTTCACCACTCTCTGGACTTCCTCTTGGAGATTCGTATGCTAAATTTAGAGATTAACCATGCTGACCCTGATATTAGCTAAATTATCAGCCATCTTATTGGATTCTCTGAAGGTGTGATGGCAGATGACTTCTTGCCTATTAATGATGAGAGACCTAGCTTCCTAAATGTAGTATTTGACTCTCCATGAAGGGTTAGAATTAATGTTATTGAGATAATTGATAATATTGAGAGAGACTCCTTACACTATCATATTGGTGGTGAAATATTTTGCTAGACTTAAGGCTCTCCACATGCTTTTGGCTTCTACCACATGATTTGTTTTTCACCTAATCCTTGAGCAAAAGAAAGTAAAGAGTTATCTTGATGATCCCTCAAGATACCTCCAGATCCAGCCTTCCCAGGATTACCTTTGGTAGCTCCATCAACATTAAGTTTGATCAAACCAACTGGGGAAGGAGTCCAAACAATCTCTGGTTGGATGAAGCAGGGAGGATGAACACCCTCTAAAGATAATTCCAACTCCTTTCCTAGGTCCAATTCAGCATTGGAAGCAGTTTGGATGAAGGGGGTATGAGATAGGTATTCTCTAAAGTGAAGGCCAAGATTTTAGCTAAGACAATATTTGGGGCTTTTGGCTTAAGGGAGAACACTCTATTATTTCTTTCGAGCCAAAATTGCCAAAGGAAGCGATGGAGGGATATATTACAGAAAAACTAAAGGTGGGGAACATGGAAAGGGGTAGGCCACTAATGGAATAGATATCTTATAGAGCAAGGTTGGACCCACTATATATGGAAGTGATAGAAAATAGAATCAAGAATGGAAGTGGAAAATGGGCAGTGGATGAAGAGGTGGCTGGTGGATTTCCAATCAGGCAATGAATTCATAGAGGAACACCTTTATACAAGTTTTTAAATTATTATAGAATCTCTAACAATTTATTTATCCAATAAAAACCCTTAAATTTAAAAGCTTCTCTATTTCTACCTTCTAAATAAATTCATAGGTTATATAATTTATCGAGCATAAACTTTTTTAAATTTGGTAATATTAAGAGAAAAGAGGGTTTTTAAAGAGAACCCACAACATTTTACAGAGCACGTAACAACTTAGACAGAAATAAAATATAATAGACACTAAAAAGAAACAAAAAGAAGAAGAAGCCCATAAATCCAAGAAAAAACTAGATGAATAAACCAGTGAGAGAACCAATATGGTTTTACATCAAAGAGTCAAATTCAAGAATAATATATCTAGATATATGGGCAGCCTTCTCATCATAATCCAAAGCCATTTTAACTGAGCTCCAAACTACTTGTTGCTTGATTTCCATTAGACGAATACTATGGAGGATAGCAATTTTCTTCACTGCAATTTTACTCAGAGAGTATACATAAACCATCAAAATATATTTAGTATAAGGTCTAGGAAGAACCTCTATCTCATCAACCACATAATCCCCCTTAGAAAGGGGAAAAAATCTTACCAAATATCTCATTTTTCCAATCAGTTGAATAGATTTACAAGTACTACCACCAACCAAAAGACTCCACAGTCAAAGAAGTGACATGAGATGCTAGAGGGATCTTCACTATTTCATTAGGATAATTTATCACTAATGATCCCCACACCTCTTTTGTAGAATCAAACCCTTTGTGAGACAACTTTTTCAAATCTGATTCCAAGGAGGAGTGCACATATTCAGATTCTAAACTCAAACTTTCTCAAACCTGAGAGGGATCACCAAACACAAGGATGGGAAGGGAGCTCAATGTTTTCAAAATCTCATCCATTGTGACCCCATTCTCTAAAGTAGCATTTTCAAATACCAATAGAGCCAAGCCTTGGTACAGGGGATCCTGGCCCTGCTCACATTGCACCATTAGCATATATTTATGCATCAAATTGAAAATAAATAGGGGGATGTTCATCCTCCTCTGCTGATGGATGTGATTGAGAAACATAGCATGAAAAATCTGAACAATATCGTACAAAAAATCTAAAGTGAAGAAATCCATTATCACATTTATTACCTTATTCCATGGCATAGGCAAGGCCTTAGCACTGAAACAATTTTGAATTCTCGGTAGGAATTCATATTCATCTAAAAATATACGAATATATTATAATAATGAGTGTATTTCCCTATTATGAGGTGCACCATATAAATCCAACCTTGTGGTACGACAAACAAATTCTTTCTATCGAGACCTTAAAAGACCATGACCCAACATGAACCCAATCCTCCTTCAAAGTAGCAACCATCCACTTAGAGAGAACAAGATTATGGCCATAGAATTTTTAGACATAGTCCAACATACGCTTCACTCTTAGAATGGACAAAATATCTTGATCCACCGTAAAATACGTGGGTTACACCCTCAACTTAGACTACTTAGGGTTATGATTGTAGACTCTTGATTTACCTATCTTTGGTAAGGACACATGACACCAGGTAAAAATACCAACTATAGACCACACAAGGAAGCTAGGAAGAATTTTTTCTACACACACAATATAGCATAAAAGCCTACAAACTCGACTCAAGAATAAAAACATCAGCTTACCCGAACTAAGCCAAATGAAGCTCCCAAAGTCAAATATGCAATAACTTTCCATCGACATCTCGTAAGAATTGGGAATACCAGAGAATCTCCATAAGAACATAGAAGGGATGAGAGGTTTTGTGAGAAAAAAGAACACAAAAACTAAACAGAGATCCCAAACCCCCACTATGTGTACGAGCCATATTTTAAGAATAAGGAGAGAATAAAAACTGCCACTCGACCCCTGATCTAGATGACGAACCCTCACCACACCTCGATCTGGCGAGAAGAAGGGAATATAGCAAAGAGAAGGAATAGATGCCAAAGGACATCTTCCAAACAATATCTCCATATAGTCTAGAACCCTATCTTCATACATTCCTCCTAACCTTTGCTTGAAAGTGAAAGGTATTTCTTTCTTGTTTTAGTCTAATATAGTTTTACAAAAAAATAAAATGTATATGTAGGATTTAGACTTGGCTTGATTGCATCATCTTACTTGCATTGCATTTTAAAATCTTCTTTTCAAAAATATATAGTTCATTAATTTTTTAGTTAATAAAAACATAGGTGCAACCTTAATTAGATATAAAAAAATAAAATAAATTAAATCCATAAAAAACTCATGGTGAACCCTTTATTTCCATCAAATAACAATGAAAATTAGGCAAGAATTTATGTCTAAGTGTGAACCTTTGAGTTTGGAAACCCACACCTTAAATTTGGTTTTGGAAACCCACACCTTAAATTTGGGTTTACAAATTTTAAATTTTAGTTGTACATAAATCAATGAAAAGGAAACTATAATTCAATATCTATTAAAATTTACCAAGATAAAAAAATTTATAATAATTTACATGCAAAACATTTAAGATAATAAATAAATATAATCTACAATAAAATATTAGAACTTTAGACTTTCTTTGGGGAGACCAAGGTTCAAACCGCCATGAAGCGTGGTGTGTTATGGCTTTGGACTTTCTTCTGTGTGTGCGCGTGTGTAAGCTTAAGAACAAAAAGAAAACATTAATTCAATTAATTCAATTCTTAACTTCTAAAAATAAATACATAATTTCTAAACTATTATAACAACTAATTAATTAGAATGTAATATTGTATAGAGGTTTTAGTCACCCAAAACCCATTAAATAAACAATATAATTTAGTCCTCATAAATACAATTATAAAAATAATAAAGTCCTCATGATGGAAGGAAGACTAAGGACCCCAGTAGAAGACCATATTAGTAAAGGTCGTGGAAGAGGACACAGCCTCAACCTTATTTGTACTAGATAAATCCCTATAGACAAAAAAGTGAGAACGTAGCCTCATACCATAATCCAGAACCAAAAACCTAAACTTAGAAGGATAAACCTGAAATAAAAAAATACATAAAAAAAGAACACACATTAATAAGAGAAACCTAAAGACCTGTTATACTTAGGCTCCACGCAGGGAAGTGATAAGGAAATAAAAACATAAACAAAAAGGAACAAAGTGAGCAGGGTGAGATAGAGGAAGTCATTCCTCAGCCTCAACTTTTTCTTCTTCCTTATCGTCCTCTTCAGTCATTGCCTTAGGTTCGCCATCCTTGGGTTTAGTATTGATATTCGTCAAGGCTAGTTCAATAGAATAAATATTAGCTTGAGTGATTTGATCATTGTATAATAGCTTGTGGAGCCCCTCCCTGATGTCCATAGTAAAATTCATCATGCAGTTCATCATTGTCATAGTAGAGGCAATAATGTAATGCTTAAGCTTCTTGTTCTCCTCATTGTCATCTCTGATTTCGATCACCTTAATCTTGAAATCTAGGTTGTGAATCTATGTTGACTTTCTCACCATCTCCTCACTACTATCAAACGTAATGCTTTTCCTCGTCTTCAATTTGGAAAGGGCTTCAAGTGCCTTTTTATTATTTTTCACTTTGGACAGGCGTTCGGTAGGGGAATTATTTTTGGTAGGGCTTCTAGGGTTTGGGTTAGCCTTAAGACTATTAGCAATGATATATGTGTAAATAACCTTAAACATACCTTGATGCCAAGGAATATCATGGTTCTTCTTGTCTCTATAGGAGGAAATTGAGTGGTTCATGGAGTTTAGGAAGAATAGAGGAATGCTCAAGGGGTTTAATTCTCTGAAATGGTTGATGAAGGCCAAATGGTAGGTTTTCATGGGTTTATCAAGATTGTCAATGCAAATGAACTTCATAATGGATTTCATGTAGCATTCCAGTGTATGGACAAGTCACTTCTAAAAAGGCCAAAACCCTTGACTTTCTTATTGATTTTTTCATTTCCTTTGAAATGGTCCAACTCAACTTCCCAATTATGCTTATGGCGATGGGTAGAAGGACCACCTTCAGTAGGTTGGCCAGTTATGGAATCTAGAAGATGAGCATTGACAATGAAATCCTCCTACCGATAGAAACAATGTCATTATCCCATGATTTGAGGAAATCCATAGTTATCTCAATCTCATAATTGGAGAAGAGGTGAAGGAAAGGGAAAAAAAAAATTCCTCAAGGACTGGGTCAGTAAGAGGGTCACACACATAGGCATTGAGCTCGACATACTCACTCGACATGGTGGGGATAAGAGGGTGATCGGTGACAAAGATGGATAGAGACAGGTCGACTGGGAGAAGGAAGGCGTAGGAGAAATGAATGAAAGGTAAAATGGATATGGAAGGGGGAGGTTGGAAAATAAACATAGTGGATGGGTTTGCAATTCGAGGTGAATAAAGGAAGTGAACAAGGTAGAAGTAATGAAGGAGGGATAAGTGGAAGAAAGATGTCTCACACGCAGGTATGGGCAACATAACCAAGGAGGGCCGATCACCAATATATAAATAATTTTTTGGAACTATACAATAGGATAGGAAATCAACATGCAAAGGGCTATAAATCCCAAGGTGGAACCAAACTTTCCACATATTTCTTGGTCGAATGTCCAGGTGTTTAAATATGATAGCGATTTGCACACTTAACACCTGCTACATGTGGAGCTTGTTGACATGGATGTTAATCTTAGTATGGGCCTTAGGCAAAGTATGAGCATTCGGATGATCACCCCTACTAACCAAGGGAAGAAGCCTCAAAATCATATGCCAGGAGGCGGTGCATTGGAGATAATAATGAAACTTCATGCTATCATCATTGAAATTTGCACAACAAGACCTACACAAGTGGGATAGATAAAAACAATGATTGATGTGATTGTTAGAGGACAAGCCACAAATATTTGCCTAAATTTAAGGACATGGTGGATGGATGGTGGTGAAAACAGGGTGTTAGTGGATGGAATAGGGGTCAGGAATGGAGGTTGTTGAGGATAACTTAGGCTTATCCACTTAAGCCTAAGTTAATTATTATTATTATTTACTATTCCTATTTCTTGCACTTTGTATTCACGTGAGGCATAGTATGCCCATGTTGGAAATAGGTTGTTAGCATGTTGTTAGCATGTTGAATATTAGAGATCTTGTTTGTCTTCTAGCAGTTAGTGGACATCCATAGTTAGAATTTGGTTAACTAGTAGTTAAGTGGTTGGCCATGTTTGGCAGATTGTTGCAACCACTTAACCTACATAACATCCATTGTAATTCTATATATACTTACATTATGATGAATAATATAGCTTCATACTATTTTTACTACATCATTGGTATCAATTAGCTTCAGGAGAATTGCAGGAAGGAGGAGAGAGCTACCACTTTATTGCAAATCCTAGGAGGTGTTGTTTGGAGTTGGCTTGAAGTCATCCACAACACAAGTGAAGCTGAGGTGATAGAGGGAGAAATTACCCCTACACTAGGTGTTAAGCATCAGTTGAGGCCAAGTTGTGGCCAAAAGGTGGACATTGCAGATCTGCCAAAAAGATTGCCCAAGAACAGATTGAAGTGGAGCAAAATATTGGTTTGCAATTTCATGCAAAATTGAAAAATTTCTTTTATTGTGAAAGAATTTTATAATTCATGCAAATAAAATATTAATATTATTATTAATATTTTATTAAAAAAAATTGCATGAATATATATATATTTTTTAAAATATTAATATTTTTATTAATATTTTATTTAAAAAAAAAAGAAAAAATCCACTATTCTTTTGGAGGGCCACAAGGCTATGCAGTCGACAGCTCTCACCATAGGGCACCGGCCACCCGCCCGAAATCCGACACCCACCTTTGGCCACCCACCAGCCGACGACAGCCAACTCTGTCGCCCGTCGATGACCGGCCAAACCCGAAACTGACACCATAGGGCCAGCGGACCACCAGCATCGACGGCCACGCAGTCAGCGACCACATGTTTTGTGGTGGGAAAACCAAGGAGGAATATTTGAGAATTTTGAAATTTTGAAATTTCAAATTCAAATATTTGGCGCCAAAACCAACAAAAAGGAGAACAACTTCAAGAGGTGATATCTTCCTCGTTATTGGTCCGTTTTTGACCAAATTTTTTGCGTTGGGTTCAAAATTTTTAGTAGATTTATATTTTTTGCTCCTAACAAAATTTTGGCATTGTAAAAGGGCTAATTTTTTAGCATTTTTAGTGCACCATTGTAATTGCAAAATTGAAATTTTTAATTTTGTAAAAGCACTAAATAGCCCATTTTTGTTATTTTGGAGAGAAAATTTGTAAAATCTAGGCAATTTGGCTGCATAGGAAACTGAAATTGTTCCTAAGCCTAGATTAGTTCTTGCATCCATTTTGTAACCCTCCTAGTCTGGAATATACTAGGCAAAATATGGCTCATGATCTCAGAACAAACATGGAAAACCTCACTGAAGTAGTAGACATTTTGGCAGAAAAAGTGAGACATTGTTGTGCAGTTTAATCCTGGTGAAATCAAAATCCACCATAATCATGCAAACAAAGCCAAATGTGAGGTTAAAATGTATGATGGATCTAGGGATCCCGATGTCTTATCTGCATGGATTTTGGATATGCAAACTTGGTTTGCTTATGCTAAAATTCTGGAGGATGAAAAAGCCACATTTGCTACACTAAAACTCATAGGTTTAGCAAAAGTTCTCATTGTAGAAAGACAGAGTCATAATGCCACCATGACTTGGAAAGAATTAACTCAAATTCTGAAAAACACCTTCTTTCCACCAAACTACCAATGTGACCTCACTACCAAGTGGTATAGATTGAGGCAAACCTATGGAATGTCAGTTTCTGATTTCATTTTCCAATTTAATAGGTTGAGGGTATTGCTTGGTGTGAAATATTTAGAAGATGATTTGATTAATAAATTCACTCGTGGCTTGCAAGATCAGATTTTCAGGGAGATCAAATTCAATGTCTTCCTCACCTTGGATGTGGCATTCAATCATGCCATTCTTGCAGAGGAGAAAGTTGGTGCATATCAAAAGTCTCGTTCATCACAGGAGGGCTCTTCCAAAGGTGGGAATCAACATCAACAGAAGGTGAAGAACAATTCTCAATCTTCTCCTCGTTCTTCTTCTCCTCCCACTTCTCCTAAAGCACATTCTTCTTCCTTTCATGCTAAATATTCTTCTTCTTCATTGTATTGTGACTTTTGTAAAAAGCATGGACATGTAAAATCCAAATGCTATACTTTTGAGAAGTTTAAGAAGAAGAAATCCCTAATTGTACAGACTACACATGAGGAACCACAAGATGGTCCCATTTTGGCTACAGGGACAAAAGAAGAATATCCTTCTTTAAAGGGTAAACTGAACAAAGTTACCCTAATGTCCAATGTGTTTGCTCAAAGGGGGCGTGATCATTTGTTTGTCACTAGAGCCCACTTGATGCATGATTTCTATGTTGATTGTATCATTGATAACAGATCGCAAAAGAACCTCATTGCGAAGTCCGTTGTGGAGAAGTTGAAACTTCCCATCAAACCACATCACCAACCTTATGCACTTGGGTGGAAAGATGTAGACTCCACATCCAACATCACCCATACTTGCACCTTGACTTTTGCTTTTGGTGACAAGTTTGTGGATAAAGTTAGGTGTGATGTCACATATATGGATTGTTGTGGACTCTTGCTAGGTAAACCCTATAAATTTGATAGGAATGCTATTTATCATGCTAAAAAGAACACCTACACATTGGAGTTGCATGGTAAAAACTACTTGATACAAAGCACTACACCTACTTCCAATTTGATGTTAAGTTGTAGGCAAGTAAGGAAGCCATTAAGTCAAGCACTCATTTTGGCTCCTACTAGCATTTGTCACACACAAAATGAAGAAAAAGCACCACCTAAGGAACATGCAAAGGAATAAGTTTCACTCCCACATGATGAACAGTCACAAGAGCAAGTGGTTAAGGAACCCACCATTCTCACTCATGAGAAAGATACCATTGATTCCATTGGTATAATTTTGGGTACACCTACAACTACTGAACCACTTGTTCCATAGAAGTTACCTTTGGCTTTGACCACTCCCATTGCACACATGGAGGAGCAAGTTAAGGTTACTTCCCTTACTGAGCACCGGTAGAGCCTTCTAGGCAAGATACCACATGACTTGTAGGAGACTCCATAGGGAGTGGTGCGAAAGCATCACAATCCTCACTCACCACAGGTTGGAGGCAGAGTATGGGTTCCTTTGGATGAGCGCTGCTTTCCAGAGACACCATTTCAGGACCCTATTTTGGTACCTAATCTTGTTTTCAGTCCTACAGCAGTAGTGGCACCTGATCATCAGCTTCTGCTCATTTCAAATAGAGTTTTCGAGATGAAGACTCATCACATGGGACAAGGTTCTTCCACTACTTACCTTGTTGCTCGTCGCGGTCACTTTCCACACATGGCTCGCTAGATTCCTCACCATGAGATGGCCCATGACTTTCCACATTTGTTGAGAGCATTGGGGTCCAATGCTTATATGGTTGGGAGGAGTGTTGAGGATAACTTAGGCTTATCCACTTAAGCCTAAGTTAATTATTATTATTATATACTATTCCTATTTCTTGCACTTTGTATTCACATGAGGCATAGTATGCCCATGTTAGAAATAGGTTGTTAGCATGTTGTTAGATGTTAGTTAATTGTTAGAGATCTTGTTTGTCTTCTAGCAGTTAGTGGACATCCATAGTTAGCATTTGGTTAACTAGTAGTTAAGTGGTTGGCCATGTTTGGCAGAATGTTGCAACCACTTAACCTACATAACATCCATTGTAATTCTATATATACTTGCATTATGATGAATAATATAGCTTCATACTATTGTTACTACATCAGAGGTAGTGAGAGATACATGGTGCATGGATCGAAATACAACACAAATGAAAGATAATTGAATGATGTGAATTTTCTGACTTGGAAGATGGTAAATGTGGTATAACACATGGGGATTAGGCCGAGAATAGCAATTACTTGTCATATGATGAGGTGATAGATGATAAAATTTATTGCTAGTTTTTTCATAAGTGTAGCACCCTAAAATTGGCACAGTAAAACTTAGCAAATAATTAAAATTACTTTAGTAATAATTCAAATTCAAATTTTAACCTTGAACCGCCTGTTAAACAGCTTTCCTTATTTTCTGTGCCATTTTTAGGATTTTTTGTGACCATTGGACGATATCGTCACCAATAATATGATATCGCCTTAGATCGAATGAATTCGTCTAGAGTAGAATGTCCAGCTGATTTCATCCCAAAACTAATTTTTCAAAATTAGCTTCTGTTCCAACAACTTCTCTAACTTGGGCAGAGACACGTCTGCACCGTTAGAGTCTCCCTCATTGGAGATCTCCCAAATTGGGATGATCCTCAACCTCCTAACCTTCCTCCTAAGCCTATTTAAACCTTAGGACCCTCCTTGACCTACCCCTGGCTGGCTGGCTGAATTCCCCTATAGTTTGATCTTTACGTGCGTTAGAATACCCTAAATTCTTATTTGCATTTTGTGCCTTTCCAAGTTTTCTTGTAGGAACTCTATTATTCTTCTACCAGAGCAAGCTCAGATCATCGCAGATGATCTTTTACAATCTCGAATGATCATGCCCCAATTCAAGATGATTTTGCACTCTACAGACGATTTTGAATATAGTCAACATTGGGGGCAATTGGTGCCCAGAGTTTGCACTTTTCTCTTTTCGTCTGTTGTTTCATTCTGCATTTAGATCATTTTATTGTTATTTTCTACTATTCTGCATTTTGGAGTTCACCAATATAGCTTAAGTGCATGATAAGATCATAATTTGTCATCAGAACACTATAATTTACTTGAATTTCTATCCATAATTATCGTTTTAGTATCTATATTGTCATATTACACCATTTTCCTCTTTTAGTATTGCTGCATTTTCTATGCTCTGTGTCTATTTCTCTAATTGCAAGTCTCTAACAAATTTGTTTGACAAATTCATCAGATCTCAGATGATCCTGTCTAATTTCAGATGATCTTGTCAGATCAGAGGCAATCTTGACTGCTTCAAAAATTAGAACCTCCATCAGACATCCGGATCAGGTATGACTTTTTTCTAATATAGTATATTTCTTGTATTATTTGTTTAATTTTGTTTATGTATTCATTTAAACCTGCATTTCATGTAGAATAGTTTATATTCATTTGGCCAAACCTAGGATTTGAATGATTAAATGTAAAATTGAACACATCAAACACATTCCCAACCTAGGCATGGAGACTGCCACTAAACGTTTCCTGGTGAACCCCACCATCCGTCGAAAAATCACCTTAATACCTCTCCCTCGAGAGGCGGGACCTTCAAAGGGCCTCTCAGTCTGAGGTATCGTCTCATCCTTCTCGCATCCCCCTTCCGAGCATGGATCCTTTAGCCTGAAGGTAAGGGTGCAAAAAATTTGGAACGATACATTTTGGTGAACCCGACGTGAAACTAAAACCTTTGGAAAACAAAAAACATAGATGCATTTAAAATCATTAGAAAACTACTAAGTTGCATATCATGTTTAGATGGTAGCTCCTAAGAAAAGACTAGCTGTCACTATAAATGTTGAAAACCAATTAGCAACCACAAAAATTAATTATGTGCTTAGTGTGCCTGAAACAGATAGAAACCAACTTTTGTGGGACGAACTTGATAGGAGACTAGGTACCATTTCATCTAGATCAATACAACTTAAACAAATCAAGAGGTTTGCCCTAGATAGAATATTGGATCCTCATCAACTCATTTTTTATCATGAACTTTAGAGAGCTTGCCATAGGTGGTTAGCTTATAGGAGAGCTCTTGTGTCTTCAGAATTGTTCACCATCGAGGAATACCTCGAGAACGCAACTGTTATACACCAATT